>JAQIYA010002026.1:0-10935 GCA_034699355.1 Microtritia minima
GATCAAATTTTAAATAAAGATTATATTATAGAAAACATAGACAGATATTTTCACGTATGTTTATTATTTGATTATCGAAATATAAAAAATAATCGAAAAAGTAATATTAAAAATTATTTAATAATTTTATACACACTGAATATTTTACGATTATGTTCGCATATAATCCTCAATATGGATAAGCGTTATTTTATTGGAGATTTGAGTCATTTATTTGGTGGCCATCATCTTATCTTACACTATATTCTTATCATTATATTCGCTATGATATTATTGTTTATAATAATTTGTTTTAACACAATAGAAAAAAATTTATGCAATATATTTAATTTACTTAAAGGTTAGTAATGTTAAATTAATTTTTAAATTTTATATGACTTTTGTTTATTATTTAAATAAATGAATAAATAAATATTAACACCTAATCAGTTATAACTAGTCCATAACAATCCTGGACTATTGATTGCTCCACATTAACAATTTATGCTCGTTTTTGAATTTTAAATAATTAAAATTTGTTGCAATAGGTTATTCTACACCTCGCGAATTAAACATTTATAATTCACTAATTGTGGAAAACTTTATTAAACGCGCCAAATTTATTTCGTTTCTTTTAAAAGTCTCTTCAATTTATAATACGATTTTAGTTGTGCTAACAATTATTATATATACAGCATCGGTTGTCATTAATCTAAATAATTATTACAAATTTATATTCATATTTTGGCGAATTAATGATTGCGTAATTGTTTATTATAACATTACACATGTGAGCGCATCCTATTTGTACTTTTATCTGTCATGTTATTTGATTAAATTAAAACTTAGGCATTTAAGTAATAATATTCGATGCGTTTTTATCGTTTCTAAATCATCTCTAGTGTTATCAAATTTTAAGACAATGAATTTACTCCATCAGTACAGCGAAATTCGTTTGACTATAAATTATTGCAGCAAATATTGGAGACATTACTTTTATATATCAATCGTTTTTGTTCTGCCATTGAGTTCGTTATTAATGCAATTTATTTTATTTTACGATTTAACAATTTTTGGCACAATAATATGCATTTCTGCCGAAATTATTCTTGTTTTGCTAAGTATTGTGATTGTGTGGACTCCAGTGTTAATCTCGAAAGAAGTTTTTAAAATGTATAAACATTTATTCAAAATAATGTCAAATTCTGGCATTTATTTATCATTGGATAAATTTCGAAAGGTATTAATTACAAATTTAAGAAACAATAAAAATTTATATAAATATTAATGTATTTTTTAAAAGTTTCTCTCTTGTATGCAAAGAATATCATGGAATGTGAAAAATGGATATATGTTTAATAATATATTTACAATAAATAACATTACATTGCTTAAGGTATACTATACTATTTCTTACGGAAAAATAGTTGTTATAGATTTTTTTTGATATTTTTAAATACTCGTAAAGATTAGTATATAAAGATATCATGATTTCTATATTTACTATTAATGTTTATATTTTTATTTTGTTTACAGATATTATTTATATACGGAAGATTTGTCATATTAACCTACAAATTTCTACTTCGATTTAAAAATTAATAAATATAAAATTAATTAATTATAAATAATTGAATTGTTATTAGTAATAATCCACTTTTAACATAAAGCGTTTAAAAGTAAAATTAGATCATCCACTTATATATTTTTAAAGTTATTTATAATTAGCCATTTCTTATTATAGGAATACATCAATTAAGTTAGAAGATAATTACTACAATTATATACAAATGCGGTATATTTTGACGAACTCGTCTCAATTTATCTATAGCTGTATTCTTAGTTTGCAATAAACTATAAATCTGTACCGAAAACTCTTATTGCAATTTAAATTGCACTCTTTTCAAAAATAATGCCCTGCAAAGGATATTTATGTATTTGCGCAAAACATAATGTAAATTTATAAAAAAAAATCTTTTCTTAATTTATTTATTAATTGTAAAAATATATTTTCTAATATTTTTAACTGTTAAAATGTAACAGAATTGAAACTAAATGAAAATTCCAAATAAGAAATGTGTGAATTGAATTTCTTTGTAAAGCGTATAAGTTTTAATGGTTAATGAATTTTGTCGTGAAATCAAATTTATTTTATAAAAGAGTCATCCATTATCCAAAATTTGTGATGTTCTTTGCATTAACCTTTTTAAATATGAATATTTCTTTGATATTACAATACAGTAATTTCTTTGGTATTATGACAATTATTATTAAAACAAAGTTTATAAACTAAAACAGTAAAAATTTTATTATTTCTATTTATTGAATCATTCATAACCATTGAAACTTTAATTAAAAAGTAATATTTGATTGAGAGGTATTTATTTGGCTCATTCTTAACAATAGTACTAAATTTGACTTTAAATGAAAATTTTTGGTCCTAAAGTTCCAACTCTTAGTTTTAAGCAAATTTTGAAGAAAAATGTAATAACGGATTACTAACAGTTATACAAACATTCAATTATATTTTTGAATTACATTTTGCCTTAATATTAGCGTAAATTACTTAACGTAACACTACTTTCTCATAAATCAAATAATAATGTATAATTATGTATTGAGACATTGTTTTTAATGATGTCTGAATTTTTGATGTCCAACTTTTTTACAAGATTATAATTTTTTATTTTAAAGAGATTTACATTTATATTTTGAATCTCAATTTAATTATTTTATCAAAAGAATGTGTTATAATTAAAATTGTATTAAAGATAAAGGTTTGACATTTATTATAACTTAAATTATTAAAATGTTTAATTTTCGCCAAAATTTTGATAAATACAGAATATTCATTGATTAGTTTATATTTACACTAAAAGTAATTATCTATATATTGTTTGCATCAAACATTACCGTTCAACTTAAACAAATCAAAAATTTAATAAAAGAGGTCAACTAAATATTGGGCAAATGATCGAAACGAGTGGTGCGCGAGAGCGGACCGTAATTATCGGTGCGATCGAAAGAATTTCCACCGATTAATCGGTTGTTATTGTTATTATTGCTGTTATTGAGGCGCGAATGCAAGTGAACGGCGCGTATGTCAGGCGTACCGATGTTAGCGGTCAGATGAGGCAGAATAGACGAGCCATTCTTCAAATTAATAACAATTACTAATTTGTTAATTTGATAATCTCAATAAATACGCTTACTTTGGAGCGCTGTCTCAGCCGATACTGGTTGTCCTCGGAGTCCAAGTCGGGTATCTTGACGTTATTGAAGTACGGATGCCTGAGAAGCTGTTCGCAATTCGGCCGCTTTTGCGGGTCTTTGTCCAGACATTTGCGCAGAAAATCCATTCCACTCTCTTCGATATTTTTCGGTATTTTACTCTCGAGCGGATCACTAGTCTCCGGTTCGGGCAGCGAAACGCCGGCGAAAAAATCGTTATTCTTAAATACGTTTATATGTCGGGCCAGAAGGTCGCCCATTGTTTTCCTGATGAGATAGAGCTGATCGACGTCCGACTTTCCCGGCCATAGAGCTTCGCCGCGCATCAGTTCGGCCGTAACGCAACCGATGGCCCACACGTCCACCGGAGCTCCGTATTGGGTGTCGCCAACCAAAAGTTCGGGCGCTCTATACCATCGAGTGGCCACATAGTCGGTATAGTTTTCGCCGGGATTGAGAGTGCGAGCGAAGCCGAAGTCGCACAGTTTGACCACACAGTCTTTGGTAAGCAATACGTTTTCCGGTTTCACGTCCCGATGAATGCACTGTTTTATGAATATTACATAAGCATACAAGTTATATAAATTATTAACATATTTATTATATAATATATAAATAAATAAATATTTGCTATTTAATTATTAATGAGAGTTTTCTTCCATATTCTGCTTTATTCCCCCATTCAATGAGATGTCAAGTAACAGACAAAACATTACCTATTTTGATAGACTATTTCGATTCAAAAATGATTTTAGAGTTGTTATTTGAAGTCAATACAGATATGTTGAATGAATATAAATGAATGAAAATATACGTGTATGTTGAAAATGAGTGCATATTAATGTATAATGTATGCATAAATTCTTATAATATTTTTAAAACTTTACAATAATACGTTTTACACTTAAATTAAATACATTTATTTGACAAATATATGAAAATTCTACTTAAATAATATCTATCATCTAATTTTAACTTTTTTTTCAACAATGTTTTATTCAAAGTCAAAGCTATCGATCTTTTTTTGTCTCTGCAATAGTGTAATAAATTAATTACTTCAATAGAGACAATCTATTTTTACATATCTTGACCCAAAATTACAATGAAATGTGTTTTGTGACATATATAGAGAAAAAAGATCAAGGATAGCATATATGAACAAAAATCAATATTAATTATAGTAATTTATTATATTTATATAAATAGTTACAGTACATTACTTATGTTTTTATTTTTCTGATAATGAAAGTATTATAACCTTATGTACTGTACTTGTAATAATCAACTAATTTATGAATAAACTGTATTTTATAAAAAATATAATTTAAATATTTGTCAATACTCATAAAAAATTAAAATGCAGCTTACATTGTGAAGATGACAGAAATTGATAGCATTGATAGTCTGATAAATGATCCTTTTGGTCAAACTTTCGGGCACTCCTTTGGGATACTTCTCGAGAATGTCGAGCACAGTGAGCTCGCAATACTCGAACACGAGATGCAGTTTCTTCTTTCGCCGAAACACTTCGATTAAGTTAATCAAATTTGGATGCTTTAGTTGCTATTATTTAAAAATGAAAAGATTAACTTAAAAATTAAAGAACAGAATTGTTTAAAACAAATAAAAGTGTGCACACCTTAAGCATACGAATCTCTCTCAAAGCGATTTTTTTAATAAGCGGATCGTCTTCGGTCTCGACGTACTTCTTAATGGCCACCAGTTGGCCGGTGTCTCGATTGCGACACTTGAACACAATGCCATAACTTCCTTCGCCAATTTTGGTCAGCTTCTCGTACTTATCCATCATCGCTGTGTACGGCTGGCGCTGAGATTTTCTGCGAATCGTGCGAAAGAAAGGCATTGAAATTAAATACAAATCGAGAATTAAAACTTTTGGCCGCAATTTTTAAATAAAGACTATCACAATAAATAAAGACCTATAATTTTCGTAATAATTGGTAAATATTCTAAGCATCTTAAACTAGAAGCGCCTAATTCTATACTAATAACTAAACTACTATCTAATCTAAATAATTAGCTTATATTAATTTTGATTAATATCAATGATAAGTCTCACGGCATCATTCTCTTTCGATCTCTCTCTACGAAATCAAACCGATTGCGATCAGCGATCGGACGCGAAAAATGTTATTTATTTCGGAGGCCTTGAATGCGCGCACTGTCCGAAAACACACGCACACACTATCAAAACTATTTTCTTCCCCAGTGATTACAAAACAAAACTCAGCGGACATTAATTTTCGTCACACTGTCAAGTGATTTTCCATGAGATGGAAATACGGCACGAACGGCACGAACACGAATCGGTTAGTCGACTGTCGAGTTGTCAACGTTATCAAACAAACGCTAAGCGAAAAATCTAGAGCCGAACAAGAGATGAATTCCGAACGAGTTAAATGTTAAGTCTCATTAATATTTCAAAGGCTGCCCTTTTAGATAATTACACGGTCTCTCCTCACTGGAAACTATACATTTCAATCGCAAACACAGCGAATGCAAATTGTTTTTTACCCCTCTTCCCGTATATTACCAGTCAATCATAACGGTTTTTGTTCGCAGTACAACTAAACCAATGTTTTGAAAAATTATTCTGTTTCCATAGGGATATTCAGTACTTTCTGTCTGTTAGGATTCAACTGTAAAACTTGCGTATTTACCACTACTCTGGTAACTGTCAATTTTAAGGCATTAATGAGCTGTCTCTGTCTCTTTCTAATGTTCATTAATGTTCATTTGCATAGAAGCGTAGAAACGCAGTGCATGTTTTAAAATTTTAAAAATTATTATACAAGAAATTTAATTAAAAATTTCTTGCTTGACATGTCTACGCTCTCGTACTCGTTTCATGCATTTCCGTAAAAATAAAGAAAATTAAATGGATGTTAAAATATATGATATTTTAATACTTTTTTATTGCTGCAAATGTTAAATATGTTTAAAGGTCATAATGATTTGGAAATTATTGATAACTAAATAGTTTAGATATAAATAAGAATTCGTAAACGTTTTATAATAATGATTATTAATATTTATTTAAATAGAAAATATTAAAATTAATATTAATATAATACAAATTAATGAATAATATTTTTCATTTTGTTATGTTTATTATAAATGTATTAAAATTTAGAAGTTTAAGCTTAAAATTTAAGGGATATTAAAATATTCAAAATATAGTTATCGATAAAATATAAATATGATTGTCACTAATATGATCTTTAATATTATTGATCTTTAATGGAAAGATCTTTATTAATATTCATAAAACAAATAATGTAATTCATAGACAGTAAATAATCATTTATGTGTATAAATTTATGTACGTTTACATTACCTTAACAAAGAAAATATACTAAAACAAACAAATAAGTCAATTATATTTTAAAAATATATTTAATTTAGAAATTAAAAATTAAAAATATTTTATTTATGTGTACAAAAAAATAATAAATTATAATAGATTTAAAAATTGCGGAAAAAATTTTCAAAGATAATTTAATAATTATAAATTAGAATTATTTAATAGATTTATAAAATTTGTATTTTCTAATGATAAAATTAGTTTTATAAAATATAAAAATTAATACGTTTTTGATGAAACCAGAATCTATATATAAATTTGCTGTTTTAAGAAATGCTTTTATTGCTTTTTAAAAAAAGCAATTTTAATTTAAACATTCGTTAAGCAAAAATATTGAATCATATATCGTAAAGTATATATTAATATATATAATTTATAATTTTATTTTACTTATATTGAACACAATATATAAATGTAAAAATTTATATATACGTCGAAACAAAGTTTAAAAATAATTTTTATGCAAATCAAAACTAAACTGTCGGATATATTCTTTAACTAAGAATATATTTCATTAACAAATTTTAAAGACAGGTCTTAACATCAAAATATTAATTTATTGTACGAACTTTAAATATAAAATTTTAGATATTCTTTACTTGAGTTTACAAGTTTTATATTTTAGGCATAACTTAGAAACTTGCATACACTTGAGTTACACATTGCGGAAAGAGATTTAATACCTAACAAGTAAAACGAAGTATACAATTATATTAAATTAAAAATTTTATTTACAACAATTTTAATTTAATAAAACATGAAAAAGTTGATGAATAGCTCGTAATTTTAATGATAATAATATTCCTCTTATTATTAGGAACTCATTCATTATTTCCTAGAATTCTGTATAAATTTATATTAGATTGCGTGCAAACTATTTCTGGGTAAAAATTCTTAGAAAATTAGACAAACAGATAAAGATATGCTTGACAGGTGTCCAATCGCAGGATAGATTGTATTAGTTTTATGAGATAAATTCAATGTCTACACACGTGGACATATTCAGTCAATGCATAAAAATAAACATATAATTATCGAGTTTTAATGTTTAATAAGTATTTAAAAGTTATAATTATTTAATTGAAATAAATCAATAATGTTTCAATAAATGCAAATTTTTATATAATAATTAAATAAAAATACAAATATAGTTATAGATTGTAAGTAATTTTATTGTAAAATTATAAATAAATAAATACAGCAATTCCGAATAAAATCAAATTTATTAAATGCTAATTAATGACTTGTAAATATTTTCAATGATAAATAAATTATAAAAAACAATAATTCGAATATTTATTTCTAAATTGATTAACTGAATCAAATTTAAATCTAGAATAAATATTAACAAATCAATGATTTTAAATGAAAATATATCAATATGTAAACATATAGTGAAATAAATAAAAAATATTGTTTAATTTTAATCAAGTTTTATTAAAAAACAATTTTAATTGAGGTCCAGTTTTCTATTTTCTAATATCTGGTAAGTCTAGATAAAGGTAAACATGAAATAATATAAAGAATAGTACATAAAATAGCTTTCATGAAATAAAGTTTACAGAAAATTAATTTATTGATTATTACTTAAGAATTTAAATACACATACATTAAATGGTTTTAATTAAATTGACAATTACTCTTAAATGACATTAATTTTATGTATGCAAAGGCTATGCTTTTAATGACAAATTAGAGAAACTAACGGATAAAAATCAAACTTTTTAATTAAAAAATATCATATTTTAATTGATCAATATGTTATTATAATTTTTAAAATTTTACCAGTTTAAAGAATATTCTGTCATTTATTAGTGGTTCGAATTTTAACTGTGAATTGTAAAGAAATATGATTCCTTTGTTAGCGTTGTTTCCTAATAGCTTGAATACAAGCTCTTAGGAAGCAATCAAACCTCTATTAAAATTTTTTAAAAATCGACTCTAAAAATAATAGTAATTCGCAACAATTACATTGTACATCGCTGGCAGACAGAGAGTTATGTTTACCTGATCTGCGCTATTTAAGATTGCAAATATAAATGCAAAGTTTCATTACCTCATCATTAACGTGTGCTGCGAAGGAGACTCGAGAAGCACTTTTCGCTGACCCAACACGAAAAACATATTTGAAGATGAATTTTCAGCATTGGCTATATTTGTGTGATGAGAATCATGAGGACGACTGCCGCTCAAGTGATAATAATTTTGGGACATCAGACTAGATGTGAACACTCTCTTTGGATACATAAATACTAAAGATGTTTACTGTGAAACAAACAGTAATCGCATTAAATGTCAGTAAAGTAGAGAATAAGTTTTATCAATTTAAAACATTAAAAACATTCACATTTAATCTTGAATATGATGTGCTTTTTTACTTTTTTCAAATAAATTTCAATAACAATTGTCTTCAAAAGAATGAAAAACAAATTCATTGCATAATTCAAATATTAGAAACTATTCGAAACTATTAACCATTGATAAAAGTGATCCACAAAACGCAATACAGTGCAAGTCGTAAAATGATTTCCTTGGCAACACTAATAACTATAATATTCAATTCTAAAGATTGAACAAATAATTCATTACGATCGCAGTTCGAGAGCCAATGCAAATATCATTATGAAAATCAGATTAACTTTTTCCTATATATCGGCTAATGATCATCGAGTTCAGTAACTTTTATAACGCATTAATAATAAAAAAACATTACTACCTGTTCGATATGAGAATAGTTTCCTGAATGCGAAATATGGTTGTGATGACAGGCGTATCGCGAATATACCTGGCTTTGAACTTCATTGCATACGTTTCGATGTACGCTTGTTTGGATGCGAACGCTATCCAACATTGTTTCTGCATTCTTACCATTGCTGACGACCGGTGGGCATGACTAACATAACGGTGCAATCAATTCAGCAAAAAGAGAAAATATTATACTCTATTGATAACTAGGGTTTTTATAATTTATTTGATTAACTTAGCAATATCTTCAGTAGTGTTTATATTATTATTTTTTAATTAAATAAAATAATAGTGGTATTTATAAGTCAATATTCGAGTTCATTACTCCTTAACAGTACTCATTTGTATCAAAATTGTAATGTCAGTTACAAAGCAAAGTTAATTTTGTTATGACAGAATAATTTTGATCGATTTTTATTATGGATTTTCTTTTTGTATTTTTTTGGGAGAGCAATGAACTTATAGAAATTTATTATTAATAGAATGCAGAATATATTTATTTTGTTTCAATTTTATTTAAAGTTAAATTACAGATAATACTATTAATTTAGTCACAATTTTTGTAAATCTTTTTATTATTATTAATGTTTCTCTTTAAATAAATTATATTTTATTTATATAAAAATATTATTTTAATCATTTTAACTTATATAAAATCAGTAAACACTGTAAAAAATTTGTTAAAATCTTTAAGTATTAGAAAACCTATTCTGTATAATAAAGATGTTAATTTATTTTGATCCAACAGTTTCATTATGATGATTGAGTTTTGAATAATTAATAAATCAAATAATAAATGTCTAAAATTTTAAATTAACTCATTACGTTCAGATAAGTACAGTACATTAATTGTTAATCAAATATATTGTTTGCTATGAACATAAATAATTACTTTCTGTTCCACTCTCTATTTATTTATGTAAAACAATTGACTTCTATTTTTATTATATTTTCTGGTTTGATATTTACGTATAATATTTATCATGAATGATGATACAGAATATATAACATTTAGAATCAATAGTTAAATAAGGTTGTGTTAATCATATTGAATGATTAAATATTCATTTATAAGCATAACTTGTTAAAAATTACAATAAAACACATTTATATAATATTAATACAAATTTAAAAATTATAATTGCATTTTATTCTTTAGAAAAGATAAATTTTGTTTTTTAAATAATAGCTAAAGTTTAATAAAACTGTAATAAAATTTATATTTAAAAACTTTTAACAATTAAATGACTTTTAAAATATTCTAATAATTTTGTGAGCGCTTTAGTAACACACGAATGTAAAAATAATTTTAAAATTAGCTCATTTTGACGCTCAGTCTTGTTGATTATAGAATTTGAAATGAATTTATGTTTTTATTCTTAATCAATTTTAATATTAAAAATATTTATTCTAAAATTAATTATTATGCAAATTTTTAAAAACATAATAATTTTTAAGTAATATATTTATTGTGTCTGATCTAATGATGTTTTAAATGATGTTTTCTTTGAATTATACTTAGTTTTATTTTTATGAGAATTTACAAAATTTGATATTATATTATTGCGTGCTATGCCTTCATTTTCACCAATAAT
>JAQIYA010002027.1:0-10934 GCA_034699355.1 Microtritia minima
AAATTTTACCAGATTTTGCGTGTTTTATAAAGTTTTTACTGAAATTTTGTAATAAATATTTTAAATAAAATACGTTAAAGTTTGTCAGTTTATTAATCTATTGAAAAATATATCACAATTTATAATTCAAGCTTAAAAATTAATTGCAAATAGAAAACTTGAAGATAATATTGAAGATAATAAAGGTATTATTAGCAAATATAAAGATGTTATCCAAAGAAATAATAAATCAAATAAAGATATTCCTAAATCACTTCTTAGACTACATTTAGATTGACTGTTGAAGAACAACTAAATTTAGTTCAGCCTTTAATTAATACACTCAATGGTAATGTTTTACTTAATCTTCAAAAAATCGTTACAAAAAATCCTAAAAATATTTGCTTAAATTTGCAGATATTAGTAACGAATTTGATGATCGAATTCGAACAAAATATGCTTCTCTTTGTAAAAATAGTATTTTTACTATTAAAAAGTGTAAAAATGCGAAAATATGTGAAATGCAAAGTTTCAATAGAGGGATGCGATAGATGTCAGGCCAGACATGAAACGCTCGAGTGATCGATGATTTGATTGCAGATATTGTTTGTGTTGCTGTTAACCAGCATTACATAACTAATTAGTCATTTAATGCAATCAATAACTATTGAACGCCTCAATGGATCCGAAAATTAGTTTATCGTTAAAGGAGGCCAAAGACAACAAACAAATGCAATTTCTACAGCAATGTTCGCCTATTTTTACGGAATACCAGTTAATGAGGGAATTGTACGCTAAATCTTGTTTACCTTTTATTTTTTTCAGTATAGCTAATCATAATGTACTTAATTTGCTCGAAACAGTGTGCTCTTTCAACAGCAAAACCTGCCGCACATATATGTTGTTCCGTCCAATTCGTCGCCATTCAGTAAGACTCGATTAATTGAACAATTAATGTGACATTTGTTAATGAGATCGACGTCTGTTTTAAAGGATGGTTTGGCGTTATGTTCATTCACAATGGTTTGTATAGCGGACTGATATCGCGCTTCACTTTAGTCATTTCCACCTCATATCCCGACTCCGAGTGTCCCGTAAGTGACTTTCCAGACATTACTAGTTTTTAATTTAATTACAATAATTTAAACTTGAATTTCTTTTTAATATTAATAATCGAGTTTAAAAACTCAGACAATACTTTTAAAATTGTTTAAAAACATAATTAGAAATGAATTTAATTGATACGATAGAAAATCTTCTTCGAGCCGATACCATATCACCCGCTAATCAATCCATTGAATGGTGAGCTAAACACGTCGAAAGCGTTTTCAAACTGGAAGACCAGCACTCATCAAATCTGGCAAATTATTTTATACGCCAAGCAATTATTTCAGGCATTCGACATCAATACGCTATACGACGAGAACATTCAATTTTCTCCGTCATTTATTTCGCAATTCAATATTAACGCAATTAAACTTTTTAAGGAAGATTACGAGGCGTTTCAGCAAAAAGTTTCGCAGTCAATAAACGAGTGCAATGACAAACTGAATGATGTGAGCAAAAGCGACTCCAATGCCATCGTATTCGGACCCTGGAATGAGGACATCCACAAGGAGTTGCAGTCAAAACTATTATCGGGTGTCAATCTAGTGGACGAAATGCAAATCGGAGATCCCACTCACCCGTCGGCCTCTGGCCTGTCGTGGGTTCAACGCGGGTCTATGCAAATGTTTTCGAAATCGGGCACTTAAACACAATTCAATTGATATTACAAATGTAATTGTAATGCTTTAATATAACTGTAAATAAATTTTAAGGATGAAATATTTAAATAACATTATAAAAAATTATGTAGATTTATATAAAATAATTTATTGCAGTGTACAAGATTTCCTTAAAATAATTTGAAATATTTGATATTTTGAGTAAATATTTTTTTAATTCTGTATTTTATGCAAAATAAATAAATATTTAACACAAATTACAACGTTTTTATTTAATACTGTTAAAAATAAATATAATATTATCTCAAATAATTCTCGAATAACACTTTGTCTATCATTTAAAATATATTTTGTATTAAGAGTTTAGGTTTATACCATTGATAAGATAATTTGACTTCAGCTGAAATAATTAAAATATACTGTAATTTATACAGTATTAAACCAGGATTGTGTGAACTCATTTATAGTGAGCATCCTCTTATTGTGAACACTTTTCTAAGAGCGCAATTTTGCTTCATAGTAACCTAACTATAGTAACCTAGTTATGTTAAAAAATAAATAAACTCTGATAATGTGAACATACAGTTAATGTCAACATTTTTTCATAATTTTAAGTGGAAAATTGATCGGCTTGAGTGAACACTGAAGAATGTCTGGTAATAAATTTTACAACTTAGGTTTACAAAGGTACAAATTAGCATTTTCTCTTACATTTAATATTAATGATTTTGAACCAAATAATACATTCATATCTAAAAATTTGTTGCAAGAAATGGATTAAAATTTATATTGAAATGTGGCGAATCTGATTCAGTGGATAAAGATATTACCTCTTTAATTACTGACTTCTGTTTGCCTAAATAATGAATTACGTGTATATTACATTTATGACAGTTAAAATTAAATTTGTATATGTTTAATGTGAAGAGTTCACAATAAGCGGTTAAAGTGAACTCCGTTAAGTGTGAACGCTTATTGAAGAACGAATGGGTTCACTATATCACGGTTAGACTGTATTTAATTTGAAATATAATTTAAGCAAATTAAAAAAATTTCTAATCAAAATTTCTAATCTTCAAATGAAAAGCATTTATTTTATCTTCAAACAGCTTCGAGTTTGTTTTTATAACTTTACGCTAAGTTTTTCTAAAAGAATTTATATTTCTTATTCTTCTGATTAACAACAATTAATACACTATTCAGTCAATATTTCGAGACGTTTCGCTCAGCAGATCGCTTGAGCTTCATTAGTCAATAACTAATCAATAGTTAGAATATAGTTATCAATATTTTCCTGAAGTTTAAATTCAGTTTAAATGAAGTTTAATAATTCTAAAATCAGTTTATATCAAAAATTCTACTTTTTACTTATTACAGAGTTTTTAATTTAATTTGTATGTATAAAATATTATGAATTGATTTCAACATTTTTATATAACTTATTAAATTTTCACATAATTATAGAATAAATGCTATTTAAAGCTTTCTAAATTTTTACATTCTACAGTAAATACTTCATTGATTTTTTTTGTTATTAACGGTTGCGTTAAATTTCAATTTGTGGCATATGGTAAGTGATTGAAGTTTAAACAAATTTCAAACCAAATCGACATTAACATACCTTTTATACCGTAAATGATGGTTCACTCTTGGAATGTCAGAAATTGTGAGCTGCACTACTTTAGCACTACTTTAATGACCACATAAAAGTAGACTCCCCTTCATTTCTTTGCGTCAAAATTGAATAATACATGTGAGGACATAAGAGTATATGGCTGTGGAAGAATGGGTCTGTCGATCAGTTGATGTCCGCCAACTTATTGTAGGTCAAGTACTTTCACACTTTAGTTGTTTGCACGCAAAAGATGTTTTTATGAGATTGGCAGTGCTCACAACATAGCATTGTAATGGAAAACGTTTTGCTTTTACTTTCGTGCATTCATATCAAGTTTATTATTACTTATACATAATAATATGGTATAAACAGTTAAGATGCGACACTTGAGAATTGGACCCGAATTGGACCCCTAGGGATGACTGCGATTTTCAAGACTCGTAATTGTATGGCGAGTCCACTCGGCAGTGATTATGGCTTGAAAAGACCATTGCTCTCAGCATTGAGCGAAGTTTGCCATTAATGTCGAAAATGTTTTAATAAAGCGCTGTATTCGACAGCTGCAGGAAATGATTGCGCAAAGAAGTGAGATAGGCTTACATTCGATGTCTCACTTAGAAAACTATTTAGTTGTTTACAATATTTGTTAATTCTTAATGTCGGTAATGTTCGCTTTTAGGGAGCATTATTCATCAATAGTACGCTTGGGATCCTTTTTAAATGTTTTGCACATCAGTTTCGCCTCCGTTTAAAGCGTGCGATATAAATGACAATATAAATCTGAGATTTGTTTGATGATTATCGTTAAGATAAGCTGAAGATAAATTCATTCTTTTGAAAAAGTTATGTATACCGTTGAGCATTACGGGGATAGACCGGTGCTGACGACAATCACTGAGAAACAGAGATAATGGACATCGGGTTGAAAGTTGAGCAGATTTGCTATGCTTTTGAATATGAAATGTCGTTTGTTTGAACTGATGCGCTCTTCGCTCTCTCTCTCTCTCTTCGCAGCAATGGTAGGCTTTATTCTTCACTTATTCAGTTCCTGCACTGTACTGCAGCACACATACGTATACGACCCTCTTTGTGAACTTTTTTAATCCCGAACAATCGCTTCAGTGATGGAGCGCTATTGCTTATGCTTACTCTATTCATGACGAAGAGCTGGCATTCTTTCTTTCTCTCAATTGCTCAAAAGGTTTGTCGTTTAATCGGATTTCATGTGAGTAATTTGAGCAGCTTTGGCATAGCTGTGCGACTTGACTGATATGTTTGCGACGACCACTTGCTTTAATTTGAAATGATCTGTGAAGTCCGACGTGAAAACAACACAATTTGATACGGAAGACAGCGAACGCACAAACTTTGTGAGCTGTAAAACGACAAATTCCAACGACGCAGACATTCATCCGGTATTTGTTAAATACCTGCGATCGGTCGTCAAAAGCGACTCTCAAAGCGACTGTCCAGCTATGAAAAAGTCAGACTTGTTTTTGCTGATCGGTTGGTCAGTCACACGCACACGAAAACGTCAAAATAAATTTTCTTGTGGCCATATTTGGCTCATTCATACATTAAAAATGAAAGGATCGCTTACTTATTCACTGGGAATTTGTCACAATGGGCTCCATTACTGCCTCCTTTGCGTTTCAATGAAATCTTTCTATATTTTTAACCCTATTATACCTTTTTGACCCCTAATGTCAAAAGTTAAAAGCAGCTGTTGGTGAGTTTGGGCGTTTCGTTTACCACTTCATACACTTTCAACGCCAGGGGTTAACTACGGGAGACATTCATGATATTATTTGGTTGGGTTTGGTTTGGGTGGGAATTGGAGACATCGCACACCAAATAGCCATCAACTCATTCACATCCACAATACTCACGCACACACGTCCGCATAACAAGCCATTGCCATATTCATGAGTGGACTGCGGGCTCGACTGCTAAACGGCTGCAGTTTAACAGCCAAAACCTTTTAACCAGCAATTCTTGGTTGCATAGTATGCTAATAATAGGAAATGCCGAATACGTCTAAGGGTTGCTATTTTACTGCTCTTCTTATATTCGCTTCATTCTGTTTATGGGATGCTTATCGAAGTAATGAAGCCTAACTTTTTTGTTATTTACATGTTGGTGCAGATGAAAACGATTTGGCCGTTTGGACGGACGGAAGAGCGCTTCACGTGCTCGTGGGGTGAATAAAGTAGTATATGAACCCGACTATCAATGACCATAAATTACCACCTATTGAGCCAATGCTCTACAATTCATTTGTATCAATAATACACGCAAAAACACAATCAACTAAGATATCGTGATATCATTTCACTTCTGCCCATAGGTATACCGAATCTGATGCCAATTATTGCTGAGGAGTGAATCAAAATGAAATTGTGTGCCAAAACTAAAGTCGGGTCTCATTCACGCTCATTCAGACTCTCCTAATCCTCGATTATATTATTCATATTTTGTTTACATGTTTACCATTCGTACATATAGTCATAATGTTCAACATATTTAAGTTGAGCATTGAGTGCGCAAATATGCATAATCCTGTCACACCATTACAATTGATATTTTGCCAAATGTGAGCGCAATATATGGCTAATATTTTGCCAATACTTTGCCAATATTTTCCCATCGAGTTTGTGCCCTATTTTTATTTTTAATATTGTATTATACGCAGCATTGTATTAGCTTAACTTATTTCCTGTCAACTCAGTCCAACAGTCAGTCCTAACTGGCGTCTCATTTGAAAAACTTTTACACAACCAAAATATCGCCCAACTTCTCAGGTATGCGTAACAATACGTTTCGAGCAAATCAAGGCTAATGTGGCGAATGGCACACAATATGGTCATTGATGTAGAGAAAGCCAAACATTATGACTCTTCAAGTTGGCTAAAGAGAAACATCAACACATTGCAAGTGTTAGTCCACCTGCTTATCAATGTATATGCTTTATACGCTTCATCATCGCATATGTCAAACTCGAGTCCGATCATAAAGCCATGATCAGCAATGGCTCGGCAACGAGTGCGGCATAGATGAGGCCAACTATAGATGGTTGTATGTGTGGTGCAGATGTGCGTTGGTTGACGTTTGAGCTTAACTTCGCTAACTTCGCTAAACTTGTTGATTGGGCGGGCTTGTGATGCAATATTGACGCTCTAATTGTGATGCCCTTAAGGGAGATTATAATGAACGAGTTTTCAAACAAAAATGCACAATAAAACTAATATATTTTTTCGGCCTAACAATGGCTCTGCGCTTTCAGACTCGACTATTAAAAGTTTTGGCGCTATATATTCATTATGTTTTGTTTAATAATTGAATTAGACTTTATTTTGCCCGATAGTCGGCTGAGTGGACAATAGGAATATTGTTTGGCTAATGCTTTACGGATGAATTTCTTGTATTGCTTTAAACGTAAAGGAAAGGCCCATCACTTTTTATTCGCGCCCTCAACGGGTGGTCTCAAATGCACGTGCGGAGTATGTGCGGAGTAAGCTCGGCGTGAATATTCAGGGGCGCTAATTGTAACTATAGTCAGTCACTGACGAAATGAATAGCTTTAGCCAACTGGAAGACCAAAACTCGCTAAACATTTCAATTCTCAATAGTTAAGTGTAGAATAGAAATAACTTTTTCAAAGAAAATTTTCAAGAGATCGTCAGCGATAATAACTTGACTTTAAGTTGCTATTAGTTCAGCTCCAATATTAGCTGTCCATATATTCGCCAATCTTTTAGTTGAAATAATATTTCAGCACTGAGTGATCGTAAATATGTCAAAGTGGAGAAAGAGTGAAACCGATGCAAATCAATGCACACTGCATTTACACGTATGCCACTCATTGCACTCATTTTTTGCATTCAAATTGCAAACACAATTATTTGTCATTTTAAACCCTATACAGGATATCAGTAAATTGAATATACAGTTTGATTTTATGTTTGATTTGTATTTTTTATAAGTCATATTCTTTATATTTGATTAGCATTTATCCACTTTTAGTACTAAAGCTTAATGCAATAAATCAACAAAAGAGGAAAATATATTACATAATAATATGCTAATGCGCTCTCGAGAATAAATATCATTCACTAATACAGTATATTTATTATTAATTTTATTCTTATGAATTAACTAATGAATATTATGAATATTATGAATTTTATGAATTTTATGAATTTGCCATTTTTATTATTCACCATTTATTCAAAAAACTTCCTCTAAACTTAAAAAGTTTATCAAACCATTACACCTTAAAATAAAGTTTTCTATTAAATTGTAAATTTCAAAGAAATTTAATGCTTAAATAAAAATTAACCAATAAATTATAAAATGTAAAATATTCGACACTCAAATACTATTTAATAGCTAATTTTCAATTTTATCAAACAAGTCTTTCGCTTTATTGGCGAATTGATGGTTGAGTGAGTGTGCACGCGCTGAGTTAGCGAAACAGCTACGACTGAGTGGTCACACACAGCAATTGCCAATTTTAACCCTATGCACTCCGCTATACAAAACTATTTCTTCTTAATAAAAAACTTATTCAAATTCAGAGCTGCATAAATTTGATTGGGATCGTCGTCGTCGTCATAAAGCATTGAGCAAATCTGGTGCACCAATTCTTTGCGAGACAATAAGGCTTTGGCTTGAATTCGTTTGGTCTAAACAACAAGACTATTCTAGTTATTCTCACAATTTTTTCTATTGCAGTCTATTGGTGTCTATTGGTCTCTCACCCCAAAACCTATTCTGTTCACTATTTTTTGAGACAACTTTTTTCAGAACTCGTTCATGTATTAGAAAATTGCACACTTTGGCACATCTGCATCATTTTATGCGTAACACGATTGAGACACTGGCTTCAAATGACAATGACTTGAGAATGTGGTCATTTTTCATTGCCTTCTTCTTTGACATTTGTGTTGAATGTCGCAAATCATTATGGCATTCATATAGAGGCCTACACCTGCATATACCTCACGCTGATTCGATGAAGTCAAAAGAAACTGTTCCGTCAATAACTTGAAAAGGTCGACACAATGGGATGAGCTCAGGCCCCGTAAATCCTACTTTGCATATATTTGAGTAGAGTATGCAAAAGAGATACGAGCATAACGAGCATAACTAGCCCTCCATAGTGTGATGACTGCCTCACAGCTGGTTCCATATTTTAACAATAATGTCAAATCAAACCATTCAACTATTTTCATATTCTATTCAATAATTGATTATTACTCACTAATTACAAGCAAAATACGCATTTTTCCAGTTTGTTGTTTACGGAGTGATGCTATACTCTTAACTAAAATTTAATCTCCAACACGTATTAATAAAAAAGTCTAATCTGTTTGCGATTCTTTTGTTTGAGAAAATAAGCTGTTATACTGTTCTACAGTTGCGTTTCATTCTGGGATTCATTACAGTAATTCATTAATTCAAAGATTATTCACTATAAATAATGAATGCGTGTTTTCATTAGCCGTTGACATAAACTGAGGCATCATTTGTGTGATAGTCATCATCCTTAATGGAAAACGTAACGTTTCTTTCGTGAAACGACTGTCGTAAAGCGTGGATACCAACTAACTTACGACTTTAGACAACTAACTTTAGACATCTTTATTCCCCTTTTAACCCGTTTAGTCCTAATGGTGATCACTTCCTGTGTGAGCTTTTCTCGCAACTTTGTAGAGCACATCCATTTATATTCGACAATGAGATGGAGACTCGAGATAAACAATGCCTTCACGCTATTATTTAAGAAACTTTTCTATCTATAGTTAATTTAAATCACTATTAATGTTTGCATAAATTAGCTCTAATATATTTTTATCTTCATCTATTTTACACAATAATTTACATTTTGAAAATAATATAAATATTCTGCTTAACATAATTAGAATTAAGAGAATCAAGTGTAGAGTTTGCTGTTAAATGAGTATGTGTTAAGTTCTGCTGAAAGAAAGATGTTTGTTATGTGTTAAGATAGGAACTCATTTGAGATCATATCAATGAAGAAATAGCTGAGAAAACAAAATGGATTTTTTGAAAAAAGCTAAAAAAATTATAAGTTATATTAGACTTTCGGGATTTATCACATAATGTTTTACAATTAATGAGTTAATATAATACATCGATACAGTATTTAAATTATTTGTCTAAATCAGTATAAATGTGAATTATTTGTTGTATAATTTATAATCTGGTATTTGACGCGTCAAAACAAATATTGCAATTAATTGGACAAATCGTTTGAGAAGCGATTGCGATCGCGTTTAATTGTTGCACACCGGTTCATATTTGCTTCTTACTTGCTTTGTGGCCACTCGTATGATTGCGTTATGATAATTATAATGCTGGCGATTATGCGCTAATTGTGTCACTTGTTGTCAGTTGCTGTCTATGGCTGTCAATGTCTGTCAATTGCTCGCCGAACCAGCTCTCTCTGGGCTCAGCTCCGTGTGATGTTTCTTCCGTAACTGCAATCAAAAATGCCATTATTTTTAATACCGAATTCATTAAATTAAGTTAATTTTAGCGAAAACAGATTTTCAGACCATTTGGTCCTTACTTTACTGATTTATTTTATACGCTCATAAAATAAGTTTTAGTGCAGTATTTATCTTAATCTAATCTCTGTTATGTATTTTAAATCTGCTGATAATGATTCGCGAGTAATATTCATTTGATTTACAATCGTTAGTATCTTCAAACGAGAACAATGGCCACACTTTTACATTTTTGGTCAGTAGTCGGCATTTGGTAAAAGGTTTTTGAATGAAACCAAAATATATTGAAAGGGAAACGTGAACGTTGTCTGACATACGTGTTGGCATTAAAAGCGTTTTAATCCGAATTGTTAACTGCGCTAACAATTGGTTGACTGTTAACTGTGTTGCAAATATGATCAAAATTAGACATTGCAGTTAAGTTAAGAGCGTTACATGAAATCCTTAATTATATACTATGACATAATAATAAGCTCTAAATGATGTAACAACAAAACTCAGTTGTTTGGTCGCGTGTCTGTGAAAAATGGAGGCCGTGTGCCATAAATGCAAAAAATGCAGATTTCGCTACCGCTCCCGACAGTGACGTCCCCTTCGCTTCAAAACTAATCACTAGTTTGACACTGTTTATCAGCTCCAATATAGCCCTCGTATTTCCCCCGCAGTCTTGAAATCTTTTCCTCTCAATTTGAATAAAATCCAGTTCTCCCCACTCCTCCCTTCCCTCAGTCAGCGCAGTATAGGTGTCTATTGGAAAACGGATTTTCAATTTTTATGATAAATCCAGAGTTTTTTGAGGGAAAACAGCGAATGCGTGGGATGTGTGCGATGTGTGAGCAAAATAGCATATTCCCTAATATTCTTTTATATAGTTATAAAGCTGTTAATTCAATTGGTTCTCATAAGCAAAAATCGCTACAATTGTCGAATTTATTGTAATTAGCTTTTACTGCTGTATTTAGCTTTTCCGATAGTGTTTAATACTATTAACTCAATCTTTTTTATGCTACAGAGTGTAGAGTTTACATGGACTTTACGTTAGTTCGAGGAATGTGGGAAAATTGGAAAGCAAGCCATCAG
>JAQIYA010002028.1:0-10930 GCA_034699355.1 Microtritia minima
ATTGAGAATTAAAGCAATTTTGATTATGAAATGCTAATTATTAAAACTAAAAAAAATAATAACTACCGAAAATAGAGTGCAGGGATTGATGCCGGCGGTGGTGGTCGACGACGACTGCCGGTTAATATGTCGCATACTATATTTCATTTTAATTAACAACTTTTATTTAGAAAATATAATTTACTTTTAACATTTGAATCAACACTATATACACTCAATAAAATACAAAGAATAGGTTAGTTAATAGGTTAGACATTAAATTGTCTTAAATTAAATATAAGTAATAAAATTTAAGTTATTCCTGAATACTTTTTATTTTTATTAATAATTATTTTATTGAATAAACAATTTTTTTAAATTTAGACAAAACATTTTATAAGAATTATTTTTATTAAATTTTATATAATTATTTTGTTTTACTTTATTTAAATTTTCCTTCTATCTTTAAATTTAATTCTATTTAACTCTACATTTAAGATTTAAAGTTGTGAATAGTTTTTTTTAAATAAATTATTAAAATTTCAATTTCAGCGCAATTGCAGTCACAGTTCTCACCCATTCAATAGCAACCGGCGTTCACCTCTACTAACTGGTGATCGCACTCATTGTGCGAAACAGAGGCCGACATTCGCCTCAAACCTATCGCCAAACCAAACATCACCACAAAACTTGTCCACCGCTTCTCATTCGCTCCGCCATTCACTGCGATCGGGCGCGCACTTCGCCGAACACACCGTACGCTTACCCGTGAGTCGCCAGTTATGTCGAAACGGCATCGAATCGACTTGAGTGACACACTCACGAAGAAGGGGTGAGTAAAACACAAACATAGATCGACACCTAATCATAATAATGATTGCTAATCAAACGCGAATCACGTTTCAGTCGCGCCAACGATCGCGACACCGCTGGCGAGAGTCACTCGTCGGGCGACCACTCGCTGAAGGACAGCCTCAACAGTATTAACCGGCAGTCGTCGTCGACCACCACCGCCGGCATCAATCCCTGCACTCTATTGCCGTACTCTCAGCGCTATTACGAGCTGTTCCGGAAGCGCATTCAACTGCCGGTCTGGGAATATAAGGACAAGTTTCTCGATCTGATCGACAAGAATCAGATTCTCGTACTGGTGGGCGAAACCGGTTCGGGAAAGACCACACAAATACCGCAGTGGTGTGTGGAGTACTGTCGCAACAAATGCATCAAAATCGGCGTGTCCTGCACTCAGCCGAGACGAGTGGCGGCCATGTCGGTGGCCACGAGGGTGGCCGAGGAGCTGGACGTTGTGCTCGGCCAGGAAGTGGGTTATAGTATTCGTTTCGAGGACTGCTCGGGACCGAAGACCATACTTAAGTACTGCACCGACGGTATGCTTCTTCGGGAAGCCATGTCTGATCCGCTTCTCGAGGCGTATAGCATTATACTGCTCGACGAGGCTCACGAGCGCACGCTCTCCACCGATATATTGATGGGTGTGCTCAAGCAAGTGGTCACCAAGAGAGTCGACCTGAAGATTGTGGTCATGTCGGCCACTCTGGACGCCGGAAAGTTTCAGCAGTACTTCGACGACGCGCCGCTGATGAACGTTCCCGGACGGACACATCCCGTCGAGATTTTTTACACTCCCGAGCCTGAAAAGGACTATTTAGAGGCCGCCATTCGGACAGTGATTCAGATTCATATGTGCGAAGAGGGAGAGGGAGACATACTCTTGTTTCTCACCGGACAAGAGGTGCAGTATTTTGTTAGCTTTTAAATTTTATTAGCTTTAGTCATCAGTTTAAACTTGTTTTTAAAAGTTAATTTTTTTTGTATAAAAGATATTTATTTTATAAAGTAATAGTTAAATAAGTTTATTTTTTTATGCGTTAAAAAGAATTTATTGCGAGTTTATTTTGCTTTCTAGTTTATTAATTTTATTTTTAAAAAATGAGGCCAATCCGAAGGCATCAAATGTTAGTTTAATATCTTTGATGTTGTCTTACAGGCCGTATAATAATTCATTGATTGATTCGCTATTTTAATTTCAATTGTATAATTAAAGATGGCGTTATTCAATGATATATATAAATATATTCTTTCGTAATTATTGTTTTATTTAATTATTTGTAATGATATTTTTTTTAAACAGTTATTCTGATATTTTTAATGTTGACATAATGTTTTGCTAATTTCTTAGGAAATAGAAGAAGCCTGTAAGCGAATTAAGCGCGAAGTCGACAATTTAGGGCCAGACGTGGGCGATCTGAAGTGCATACCACTCTATTCAACATTACCGCCAAACCTACAGCAGCGCATCTTCGAGTCGGCGCCGCCGCCCAAACAGAACGGAGCGCTCGGACGCAAAGTCGTGGTCTCCACCAATATTGCCGAGACATCGCTCACCATCGACGGCGTGGTGTTCGTCATCGATCCGGGATTTGCGAAGCAAAAAGTCTACAATCCCCGCATTCGGGTCGAGTCGCTGCTGGTGTCGCCCATCTCGAAGGCGTCCGCCCAGCAGAGGGCCGGTCGAGCCGGCCGTACCAGACCGGGAAAGTGCTTTCGCCTCTACACCGAAAAGGCGTACAAAACCGAAATGCAAGAGAACACCTATCCGGAAATATTGCGATCAAACCTGGGAATGGTTGTGCTGCAGCTCAAGAAGCTGGGAATTCACGATTTGGTTCACTTTGATTTTATGGATCCGCCCGGTATTCAGCAATTGTATAATTTGTGTTTCAATTCAATTCGTATTTATAAGTTATTCGTCTTTATAGCGCCCGAGACTCTAATGCGAGCGCTCGAGTTACTCAACTATCTGAACGCGCTCGACGACGACGGAGAGATGACTGATTTGGGCTCTATTATGGCCGAGTTTCCGCTCGATCCGCAGCTGTCGAAGATGTTGATCGCGTCCTGCGATTACAACTGTTCCAACGAAATATTGTCGATTACGGCGATGCTGTCTGGTATTAATTGTTTTTTTAATTTAAAAATAAATATGTTATATAATTATATAATTTTTGATTCAATTTAGTTCCCCAATGTTTTGTGAGACCAAACGAAGCGAAGAAAGCAGCGGACGAGGCGAAGACGCGTTTCGCCCATATAGACGGCGACCATTTAACGCTTCTTAACGTTTATCACGCATTCAAACAGAGTGAGCGCTCGCTATTTATCTTATTTATTTATTTGTCGATATTATTTTCTTGAGAGAAAATTTTAAAATTAAAACTGAATTCGAACTTAATTCAGATCATGACGATCCGAGTTGGTGTTACGAGAACTTTATTAACTTTCGTTCGCTGAAGAGTGCGGACAACGTTCGTCAACAGCTCTCCCGCATTATGGATCGATTCAATCTCAAACGAATATCCACGGATTTTACGAGTAGAGAATATTATATTAACATTAGAAAAGCTTTGATCTCTGGATTTTTTATGCAGGTATGAAATTGAAAAGTATTGAAATGTATGAATACATGAGTTTGAATAATATTGAGCATTATGTTTGAAAAGGTGGCTCATCTGGAAAGAACGGGTCATTACCTGACCGTAAAGGACAACCAAATCGTTCAGTTGCACCCGTCGTCCTGTTTGGACCACAAGCCAGAGTGGGTCATCTACAATGAGTTTGTGTTGACCACCAAAAACTATATTCGAACCGTAACCGACATCAAACCCGAATGGTTAGCGTTTAGACTATCAATAATTGCGCATAAGTTCTCAATTAATGTGTTGACTTTTTAACCAATAGGCTGGTAAGGATCGCTCCCACCTATTATAATATGGACAATTTTCCGCAGTGCGAGGCGAAGAGACAGTTAGAGTTTATCATTAGTAAACTGCAATCGCGTCAGTTTCAAGTTTGACATCAAATCAATGAAGTTTAAAAAAATTAACATTACTTTTTAATTTAAAATGACATTTTAAAACTGCATTCCTCACGAAATACAAGAAACAAACAAAACAAAGACCTGATGACAGCAACAATAAAGTTAGAAATTGTTATCCATTTTTTTTTCTATTCATCACAAGTTAGGATCGAAAATAACTGACATAAATAAATAAACAAATTTAAGTTAGGATTTATTATTGAATTGTTAACGTTTGCATTTATTTCGTCGCACGTCTCGTAAAAATTTATATGTAAATGACTTGAAATCTATTAAAATATCGTGTGATTTTTACAAAAGAAAAAAATATAATAATAATGAAAAAAGATTGAGAAATAAATTTCAATTATGTCGTAAATGTTGGCTATTTCTATGAATGTCATGAACGAAACTTAATTCTACGCGCTGTTGGGAAAGCCGTACACTTTCACAGTTCCCGTGTCTCGTTGATAGTTATCCTTATCGTCGCAGGCGTACGCCAAGAGGTAGCGTTTCGGGTGAAACGCCACCGTAAAAGTGGGCGCTTCGGTTTGAATTTCGGCCACTCTCTCGCCGGTCTCCACAAAACAGATGTCGATCACGAGATCCTCGGAGGCCGACGCCAACAGCTGGCCGTCATGGCTGAAGCTGATAGTCCTGGCCGGCCATTCGAGCCGCGATATAGTGCGCAGGCAGACAAAGTGATTGGCGTCCCAGATGGAGACCATGGCGTCGGCCGAGCCGACCGCGAAGTGGGCGCCGGTCGAGTCGAACTCGATGCAGATACAGGTGGCCGGATGTGCGTTGAGGACCACCTGCTGCTGGAGCTGAGGATAGCTGAGCACATGCACGTGACCCTGACCTGAGGTGAGCAGAAAGAGGTCGTTGTCGTTGTTCCAACTGATCTCATTCACCTCGAACTTGAACGACTGCTCCACTCGGGCCTTAAAGCTCTTCGTGTCGATGAAGGTCACCAAATCCTCCTTATTTCCGACCGCAATGGTGTTGCCGTCCGGCGACCAACAGATGTTGATGTTCTCGCCTTTGGTCTGTATGGTTGACACGCATTTGGTGGTGCGGGCGTCCCATAAGCGCACCGTTCGGTCCAGCGATGCGGTCGCGAGCAGATCGGCGTTCGACGGATGCCAACACAGCTGGTCCACCGAATCCGAGTGGCCCTTAAACGTGTGCTCCTTCGCGAGCCGATCGGAGGACAGCGAGAACAGCGAAACGGTTTTGTCGAAACTGCCTGAGGCCAGCTTTCGGCCGTCGGCAGACCAGTCTACTGAATGCACTTTGGATGAGTGCGCCTGAAGGTCGCGCGATCGCGAAGACGTCTCGAAGTGCTTGCGCGCCGACTCCACCAGTGACCACGTTTCGGACATTTGTTGACCGAAGCGCTGCCAAACAGGTTGACAGTAGTTTTTAAATGTTAACGTGAAAAACGGTAGATGTGTTCGCGGTTTGCTTTTCATATATGCGGTTCGGTAACTAAGTTTGTTAGAGTTTTGTATTTGTAAATGTGATTTGAAATGTATGTAAAAGTTAATGTCAATTTCTATCTATTATTTTACATGAAATTCTGTATAAAATCAACGAATTTAATTAAGAATTTTGAGTAACAGTCGTAATGATTATATATAGATCTCATAAACTCTGAGGTTTGCATTAAGAATAACTTTTGATTGTGATTGCATAGAATTTTAAAATTGTATTATAGATAATGATAATTTATTAAAAATCTGTAAAGACTTGTAAAAAAGTACAATGTTTTTGTTGTAAAAATTATTTACAAATTATTTAATTATAACTACAATTTACTAATAAATAAATAAATCTTTGGAAAATAAAATTAAATTTTAAAATTAAATTTAAAATAAAATATTAGTTATCGAATAAAACTTTTGGTCACATTTTCAAACTATTTTAATTTTAGTAGAATTAATTTCAGATTTAAATTTAATTCTAACTTATCTAAAAGATGGTGAAAAATCATTTACACAACAATAATCATATCATATTCAATAGTAAATAATCGCAAGTTTGAAAACTATCTTTAAATGAGAAATGTTCACTATTATTGTTATGAAATTATTATGAAATTTTATGTCAAAATATTTTATTTTATTTGAATAATTGTAAATTTTGTGATTAGAATCAGAATTGTTTACTTACGAGTTTGCATTATTATTGATTTAAAAATTTAAAATAAAATTTAAAATATGTAAATTTTGTATAAATAGATAAATAAATACTTATAAATTTAAAATTAGCAATCTATGGGTCAATATTTTTGAAGTGAGACATACAGTATCGAATTTTTAATCTTATCTTTTTCACAATCTATTTGCCTCTTAACGCAGTTATAATAAAATTAAATGGAAATTTCCTTTAATATAAATTTTTCAAATTGCGTTTATATACCTTATATAGCCATCTACTGTTCAATACTTATATTAAAAATTTAATTAATTTTAAACTTTAAAATTTAGAATAGATGGCAAAATAGTCTCTATAAATGCCATTTGAAAAGTTTAAAATTAAACAAAATTTTCATTTAATATAGTTAATGGTAATAAAGGTTAATTGATTTTGAAAAAGATAAAATTAAAAATCTTATGCTATTCTTAAGCATATTTTGAAATTTAAATATATTTATATATAATTTAATGTAATTAAATTGAATAATAAAATATACGTTTACAATAGTCTTTACAAATAAAACTCTTAAAGCGATGGCGATGTGACCCGTGAATGTGCCGTAGTCTATGGTGGCGGTCGTACTGATTATTTAGAGTACGTTTTGCATACTTTATAACCAGATTACTAATTAATAGCGTGGTTAGTGGTGAGAGTGTGTTCGCGCGATAGACAAATGTTTTAATATATAGGTCTTTAATGAAAAAATTTTGAATATTTCAAATACAAATTGCTTTCAAACACAATAAATTTTAAAAAATTTAAAATGAATGCTACCATTTTAAATACAACAAAATACAATTAAATAACTCGAGGAGGCTATAATGTTAGTGAGAGTTTTCTTTAAAATTTATATGTAAGCGCCAAACTTCACCCTTTAAATTTTTTTTCGCAAATAGTATTGTTATAAAAATTTTCAAAAAACATTATTAGTCTATCTCTTTAACAATAATAAGAAACTTACTTAAACTTATAAACTTACTATAACAATCAATTCGGCATAATTTGGCCAACTGTCAAACTTAAAGGACATCTTTAGCGAAAAAATTATTTTTTAGGGAGAAGTTTCTCCCTTATATAATCGCAGTATAGCCCCCCCCCCCCCCCGAAAGAGAAAAAGAAGGTAAGCGCTGACAAAATAAGACCCATTTTGATAAACATTTTTAGGGCCAAACATGCAGTATAAGTTGGACAAGTTGACCAAAATTAGTTGCCGAATGTATGCTTAAAGTAAGCAAATAGTAAAGTATTGTTAGAGATAGTCTAATAATATTTTTTAAAAATTTTATAACAATACATTTTGTAGCTAAAAATTTAAATCGCGAAGCGTAGCTGAGCGCTTACAAACATAATTTAAAAAAATTCTCCCTAACATTATATGTGCCATCGAGTTTAGATTAATGTTTACGATAAAAATCAAAATATAAAGCATTAACAGTATTCAAAAAAATATCTTAAAATTCAACAATTAAAAGCATTTTTAAAGATACACATATATAGGACACAATCAAAAACTATTTTTCTACTCGATGTGACATATGTTAGTGAGACTTCTTTGTATGTAAGAGTTTTAATTTTTGTACTTTTGAAAAGTTATTGTTATATTTATTGTTATTAAATTTTCACAATATTATTTATAAGCTATCACTTTAACAAAACTGGTCTATAAAGGCTCTATATATGGTTACTATAAGCGCATATTCTATAGCTAATATAGGACAACGTGTACAAGTTAAACAATATATATTGCGACAAAACTATATACTTTATATAACTATATATATAACAATAATTAGTTTATTTTGTCAAAGTTTATCTTGATAGTATTAAAATGCATTTACACAAATTGCTATAAAATTAATAATTTATTTTTAATATTATATGTTAATTACTGTCTAAAATATCGAGACTTATCAAATTTGCGTGCATATACTAAAGAATTTACTTATCGGAAAAAATTATGTAACTTACAATTGAATTATTTCTATTAATGAATGTGTAGAAAATTGGAAAATATTATGAGTAAAAATAGTTATCAAATAAGTTGAAATAATATATCATATAAAATACATTGCGAATAGTGTTACCGTCGAAGATTCCCATTGCTGTTTAAAGACGTAGTGCGCCACTCATTGAGAGATTGACTCAAAATTTTTCATCATTTCAGAGAGAAAACTTTGATTTGGTTTCACAACTTTCAAATAAACTAAAGAGCAAATGTATAGTTTATTTTGAAGCTTATAGATGCCCACTACCAATAGCTGTGTTTCATTGATGTTCAGCGCTTAGCATTTAGTGATTTTTCAGATAAACTTATACGACAGTTTTTTTTATTCTGAGTCAACTTCTAGATGAGTCTCGATGATCCTTATACTATGTATATAAGTTCTGTTGCGCGATGCATGTGCGTGTGTGTGTTTGTTTTATGTAAGATTAATTTGTACCCCTGATAAGGATTGTATAACCGTGAAAGGTTTTTTCACGCACTCGAGTGATACAACACTGTTTTTTCAAATAGCGCAGTAAAACGTGAGAACAAAACTTATGTAAAGTTATGTTAATAATATTTAATAAGTTCAATTATTTAATTGAATGTATATCTATGAATTCCAAAATTTTAATATTCACAGCAAAATGCCTGCAAAATAGCAATTGCAACTAAAATGTATTTTTTCTCCCCTTTAGTTTCGATGATTGGAGTTCACATTTTGCCGATAGTTTGCTGTTTTGTAATTTTCTTATGTTTGTGGGCTCTTTTTTTATCTTTTCAACTCAAATTCTTCGTTCCTATTTTATAGAGCGATCAAAGTATGGTTGGAATATATTCTTTGAAAACAAATCTATTAAATATGTCTATAGAAAACATGCCACATTACTGTTTTGCTAACATTTCATGACTAACTTATAACTAAATTAATAACTCGCTAAAAGTTGTGAGTATGTTCGAGCGATCGACTAATCAGTTGGCGAACAGATATCTGATTTTTTCAAAAGACTAAGTGATAAAAATTATTGTTGAGGCAAATGTTATTATATTGAAAGCCATGAATTATATAACGAGTTAAGTCTAACAGCGCAACCTTAACATAATGCTTATTGCGGAAACTATTAAATCGTAATATTTTATATTATATTTAAAAATTAGATGTTTTCTCGAAATTTTCAAAAAATGCTTTAATATATTCAACATTTCAGATTCGATTCAAATACAATAAATTTTTGTTTAAAATTTAAATTAATATATTTGATAGTATAAAATTGAACATATAACTCGATTAACAATTAATAGCGTGCAAATCACTTGGCTAACAAATATCATATATTTTCAACACACTAACCAGAAATAAGTATAGACAAGTGATATCAAATTTGAAAGCTGTGAATATAATAGCGGAACCTTAAAGTAATGTTATATTTTGAGATTACAGATATGTCGTCACTTTTTAAATTATATTAATAAATTCATTTGTATTCTCAAAATTATCATAAATTTCTTTAATTTATTCAATATTTCTGATTTAAATTTGAATACAATAATTTTATAAAGAAATATTAAAATAAATAATTATATTTGAAAGTATAAAATTGAATTGCAATTAGTTAATAAAACATTCATTAGTTAAGGCAGATGTTGTATGTCCGACAGGCGTAATGGACGCAAAGGTGTGCCAGATTTTTTGGCCATCTGTGGACGCGCGCGACAGAGCGGACACGAACGGCGCCGGCTTTTCAGGCTTTTTGATGCGATCGAAATCAAGCCATTTAGTACCACAACTGCGATGATAAACGTGGCGGCAGTTCAAAACTAATACGCTGTCGTTTTCGCTGATGTCCTCCCAACACACCGTACACTTGATTTTTTCCATAATTGATAAACATATAAATTCTGTTATTCTTGAGATAACTTTATTCTGTGATTTTCCAGCTAATTATAACGATGTTATTGATTACAAGTTTAATACAAAATTTTATTGTATTGAATATTTCACGATATTTATTAAGATTTGAAAAAGTGAGACAAATTAAGTATTACAAAGTATATATTGACAGCTAACACACGAGTGAGTTATTAAAAGAGTATAATTGATATTTATAAGCAACTTTTGTGCAAACAAATAGTCAATTTGGAGTTATAGATAACAGAGTTAAAAGAGATAATAGAGTTACCATGCATAAAATGCATAACTAACATAATCGCAAATGCATAATTGATTGCATATTCTTTTGAGCCAGTTGAATACATAATTTTATCACTTTTAATTTATTTAATTAATGTAATTAATTTAAATTCTTTAGTGATATTAATATAATATTAGAGAACATTTGAATTGATATTTTTTACATCAATTTGTTTTACTTTAAAGGTTATACAACATTAAACGTTAAACATAGTAATCATTATATTATTTTTCCCACTTTTGAATTTCAATTTCCATATAAATTTAGTTATATCAGATTCACTCAAAACTGGACATTTATTTAAAAATTTCTCATAAAATTTCTCATCTGGATAAAATAATTTCAATTAAATTGATTTTACTTAACCAAAATTCACATAAATTAAAGCTTTATAATTATATGTTATTTTTAAAATATTTAATGTACACTTAATTCGGAGATCTCTTTTATGTCTAAATTATTATGAAATTATTAATTACAGATACACTAAATTTTTTTAAAGAAAGAGATGCCTTAACCTCTTAATCTTAAATATTAGTTAATTTATTTCGTAAATTATTATTTTTAAAATTTTAGATTATTTAAATATGACATTTAAATCATTGATTATATTTAATTCCATTTATTAATTTGTTAAAAGATGTCATTTTGTCAAATAATAAATTATAGCTGAATAAGAATAAAAATAACTATTAA
>JAQIYA010002029.1:0-10928 GCA_034699355.1 Microtritia minima
TATATTCAAGTTTTATAAATTAAAATTATATATTGTTTTTTAATATTTTAATCCAAAACTGTATAATAAAAAATTTAAATTATAATAAAAAAAATTAAATTTTAGCAAAAAAAGTTTATGCTAATAATTTCATTAAATTACACGATGCATAGCATACATTAATAATAAGCGACTCATCGGCATGAGATGTCTTAGCACTGAGTTAATATTTATATTTTAGTTAAGATAAACATTTTTAGAGAGAATCGGTAAATCTCATCAAATTAGAATCACATACCATTATCTCTTATCATGAATAATAATTTAATCGTGATCTTTCAATCACACATAAAATTATTTTTCATTAATAACCACTTTCTATATCGACATTTTTCGCTATCTATTTCTTCAATATTCCAGACCTCTATCCGCATAAATATTTATCACTCCATCTCTTATACATTTATTAAAGAGATAAAACTAAAAAAAAAAGTTAATTATCAAAAACATACTTAACATTTTCGCTAAATGAAAATATTTTTGACTTTATTTTTTTCCCTACTTAATGGCCATTTCCTGTTAAACTGGGCTCAAAATAAATTGCATTTGATAACAGGCGACAGTTAGAGTGCATGCGAATGAGCGGAATAGCGTTGGGCTCGTATTTTTATGAATTATGATTTAGTGTCCGCGCTGACCATTTCAGCGATCCCGCCCTCAGATAGCGGTAATCATAATTACGGGGCCATTGGAGACACAAAACGTCAGTTTATTATTTTTTTTATTGGCGTGTCGGCGGGTCTCGGAGAGCGAGAATGCGAGGGCACGTCGTCGGCGAACCAAAAACAAAACAACAACCAAATAGAGTGACATCAATACTTTTTTTTGTTAGAAAATATTTATATTCAGCAGCGAGACTGCCATATACGCAGCAAAAAGAATGGTATTTGCGTTGTTTTCGTTTGGCTAAAAAAATTGACTGATATTACTGGAGACATGATAGATATGAGTTGCCATACGCCATATCGAGGCAATATTTTACATAAACCCAGTGATAAATCGATGTTTTACCAAAAGTAGATAAGATAATATCGTTCGTAGCGGAGGACAAAATTTGAATGCAATACCACAATCAGGACAATAATTATATCCACTATATATTGATTCTTATCAAACAAAAGTGCATAAAATTTTATAAATATTGCTGGTTTTAAATATTATTTATTTATATATTTATTTTTTAAAAAAAGGAGATAAAGTTAAGCTGAAAAAAGCAATCTTATGGAAAATATTTGGCGTGATTTATTAGGGCTTAAATAATGACAATATTTCAATTAAATAATAAAAACAAAAATATATTATTCTATTTTTTTCGAAAAAATTGTCAGTGATTTATTTGATCATTAAATTGATAGCTTTCGCGTTGTTTCTATAAAATATTGTATTGACTACTATAAGCTAAAGTATCGTAATTTTGTTATTATTTTGTATAAATTTCATCAAATAATATAATGCGGTATTTGTTATTTAATTAATCCATCAAATCATAGCTTTATTATAGAGCTCTTACTCTCTCCTGTAATCAATTTACTGTTTTTTTTTGTTGGAAAAAAGCGGAAGACGTGAAGTAATAATAGAAAAAATCAATAATAGCCAATTCAATTTAGCTAACATTTAGGCTTATAAATCTTAACAACTAAATAAAAAGTTTTTATAAGTATAAATTTAAAAGTTGTTTTGAAAAGTAAAATCAATTTTTGCTTAAAATCAGAAAAATTATAAAGTATTGCACCGAACTTTAAATTATTTATTCAAGTTTCAATAAAAATGATAAGATTCTAACACTTTGTTTAATATAATCGTTATTTAAAAATTTATTTAAAAATATTACTAACAAATGTAAGTAAAATAAACGAAATAATATTAAAAACTTTAAAAATATCTTAACTAACTTGTAAAAAATATTTTTGTCACGACTATAAATATTAAATATTTCATACTATTATATGACAAATAATAACTTATAACTACAATATACAATATTTTTTAAAAAGTTTATCTTTTATTAAATATTATTTATATAATAGCGGGAAGATATCGATAATAATCTTAAGATTAGAAAAAAAAATTCACATAAATAATGATTATAATATTAGTTTTAAGTTTCAATTTGACAGATAAATAAATTTCATGAAATAATGAAAATTAATTTCCAGATTAGTATTTAAAAATATATAAAATCTTCAAAAAATGAAAATATTTGAATCAAATTAAAATCTTATATCGGGATTTCTTTATTAGCAAAATTCTATAGTTAAGTGCATATATTACTTATAAGAAGAGTACTGTTTTAAATCAATAATTTAAATATAAGAAAAACGCTAATAACGTTTGGAGCCAAAAGTTATCAAATATATTATTAATATTTTCGGGTAATAAAATAAAATGAAAGTGTTTACGACGAAGAGAAAAGAAAATTCGTTGTCGAAAATGCGAAAACTAGTCAACTCGTAAGCGTTTTTTTCAACAAAAAAAAATATTGAATCCCTACATGTACGGCAAATGTTCCCATTTAGCCGATGATTGAATGGCAGTGAACTATCACTTATTTTTCATTTATACTCTCATTTCTCCCATATAAGACGACATAAACAATAATGAGGTGCGCTATAATAACCATACGCCATAAAAGTGTCTCCAGTGTTAACACTACCGATCTCGATCTCATTCAAGAGATTTTATTGAGACATTTGATTCTCTCTCTCTCTCTCTCTCTCTCTCTCTCTCTCTCGTCATCTCTCTCTAACCCTCTATATCATTGAGGCCCATATCAAAAATATTCTTTATAGTCTTTTCTATATCTGGAACAGTTGTCTACTAAAGGAGACATTTATTTGCGCGACATATCAACATATCATTGGCGCGAATGTGTATTATGGCTTTCTTTTCGACGCTATAAATTATGCCTAATTTCTAGAATTAAATCGAATTAGAAAACTTTTATCATTCAAACTTTCTCGCCTTAATTAGGGATAATATACTAGAATTAATATAAATTAAGTTATTCGCAAATTATACATGTCTCATGATTACTAACATTTATTTATATATGAATTATTTATAATTTAATATTATATTCATTAAATAAAAGTATTTTAATACATAAATACACATTAAAAATCTAATTAAGTATTAAATTTATAAATATATTCATAAGGAAAATATACGAAACCATTTGTAGATAATGTTAAAAAATTGCAGAAATTGATTTAACTAAATCCTTAAAATACAAATTAAAATAATTTTATAGCTTAAAAATTATAAATTTTATGCAATATTTTTAAGCCTAAAATTAATTAATTAAATTTGCTCGAATTTTTCGGTAAACTCATTTAATACTAGTAATAAAGCAACAGAAAATTACACTATTGTTATTCGATATTGAATGCAAAGCTAGAAAATCGACGCAAACTCGTATGAAAAAAAGCATTGCTCGACCATTAGTGTGGGGATTGACTCGAATGGAATAAAATAGTTGTAACGGAAAGACTACTTTCTTTAAAAGTGAAATTTATTTCTCCCTAAATCTTTTAACTCGACTCGTGAGTTATTTACTGTATTTGTTAGAAAACTCAATAAATAAATCTGCGACTTTGTATGGGCTCAGGAAATTGAATCAAATGCTGAGCATGTAATTTATGCAGAAATCGGTATTTGTCAGTGGAATTTAAACGGGAAATTGTGAACAAAACGTGTTTTTTATTAAGGAATTTACTTCTTTGTTTTTAAAAGCGATGTGATATCAATACAAAACATAATGAGATGTCAAATCGGCTTTAAAAAAATCAGAGTTAATTAGAGTAAATACGATTTGAAACATTGAAACTTAATATTTTTTTTGGCGCAAAAGCAATTTTAAAACAAAATAAATTTATACACCCAGAAAACGCCATTAGGTGTTATTTTATATACTTTTTGTTATATTTGATTTGAATTCCGTGTGAGCTTTGAGAAGAAAAAAACAAACAAATTCTTAACTCTAATGCTGTATATCATTAAATATTGGTTCGCTGTTGAGGAGGAAAGCAAAATTCAATTCTTAAGCCCAAAAGTTGATAGCGTTGACGCAGATTATACCCAATAGATTGAACACCATCAGCAGCAAACATTTACCATCGCTGGCTGACGCTACACATGACCATCACTGGCATCATTGATGCAAATGATCATTAAAGTAATACGTTATCTTAATAAAAGTAAAAGTATAGATAAGTTGCGTCGAGTGGCGAACGGCAACGCTCTTACAATATCATCATTGGGCTCAATCTTAAATTATTGTAAATGAGCAAAACAAAACTGCTTAAGACATCTAATTAGCGAAAATAGTGCATTAAAAGCCAGTGTAAGGCAACTGTTTCGCGAAGAACTAAATGATGCGTTACTTTTTGTTTTTACTGTGTTTCTCTTCCCAGACTCAATCGAGTGGCTCTCTATTTCTTTTCTCTTCGTCTCTCAAAAGTGGCTCACAATTAGTCTCATTTCAACAAACAGAGTGAATATTATAGTTAAGCAAAATTAATGATAACGCCATTAATTAGATTAAAGCAATTGCAACAGAAGAGGTCTAAAACTTTTGTTTGGATTTCGACCTACTATTAGAATAAATTAATATTATTTAAGTAACCATTAGTTCTAGTCTTTAGACTCGATTTTTTTTGGTGTCTTCAAAGAATAAAAAATTAGTTGTATTTTCAACTAATTTGTTGTTAAAGTATTAATTTTCAAATCTACCAATTTTATCAATTATAACTGTTAGTAAAATCTAAGCTTATAACCGAAAAGACCACAGACTTATTTATATAAGAAGTATAACCAAAATGTCATTTATGTAATTTTATTTTTGTAATAATGTTTATTTTAAAAATATTGATACAGATCACAAGCAAAACTTTTTAAAGATAGCTCATCTAAAATTTTGTTAAGTTAAATGTAAATTGAAATTTGCTTATAAAACATTTGAATATTTTGCAATTTCAACTTAGATAACATAGACGGGCAAAATTTTAATTTATTCTACTTTATATAGATTTAAAAGTGTTTAAAAACTTTGTATCAGTAAAGACACATTTAACAATTTTTCTACACACTCGATGTAAGTTTACCAACGAGTGTGTACAGTCATATTTATTGATTGAATTTGTAAAATGTACTGTTACGCGCCTGAGATATGGAAACTATATAAAATGCGCTAAATTTATTTATATAAACATTATATATAACAATTTAATTCAATTTAAAATACTTGCAAATAAATAAGTATTACTGCTATACTACTTAATAAATAGATAGTGAAAAATTGCATTTGACTAATGAAAGGCATGAAATTCTTCATCAGCCAAATCCTAGTAATATAAATAAAACGAAGAGCAGAGTATTGAATGGAAGATAAATGAAATAAAAGCGAGTGTCGGAGTGCAGCTATCATTTAGCAAATGGTAACTTATTTGCAATTTGATGTACTCTAATGATAATGATATGTAAGTTGCAGTACATGTAAACTCTGCTGCAACCCATCTCTCTCTCTCGCTAAAGAATTGATGATTATAGTGTAAGATAGTGTTGATGATGGCATCGGGCTTTGATAGCCAAATATCAGCAGTGAATAGTAATAGTAATAGTGAATAGTAATCATGCATGCAATATGAGACCAAACTAATGCCAGAGATGTTAGCGATGTTAGCGATTCTTCTCTTTCTACTCAACTCTATTCCCTATTTATCTCCACTATTTCCCATTACGCTTATGGAAATGATTGTCAGAATTAAAAGTTATGAAATGCGATAAAATAAAATTTTTAAAAAAACGAACGAATTCTTGAATAAAAATGAAATATTTATAAACCATATCATGGTATGGGAAAAATGAGGAAAAATAAGAACACTCTCTCGCGGATCGATGCGGAAAATTACGGAATCTCTTTTTGATGCAAATTTTTGACTTTTTAAAATTTATAATAAAACGTACTGTAAATACTAATTTGTTAGAGTAAGGAAATAATGTATACTGCGCTGAATGTATGAATAAAAAAAACAGCATTATATATAGTGTAAAATAATATTTGGTCTCTAAGATATGTTCCGGCTTTTGTGTAAACATTTTATGAATATTTAATAGTGATATAAGTTTTAGGAACTTTGTTTCAACACTGGAAATTCCTCAAAGAGTTTAAAAAAGAAGTTTGAAAAATATTGTAATCGAGTTGACTGTATTAATAAATAAAATTGAATATAGTAATATTTAGATAAGATTCTTAACTAAAATTTTGTTAAAATAAAAAACGGAAATTTTCGAAAATGAATTTTTAATCAAATATCAATTTAACACGCAAATAAATTACAATATGATGCAAACAAAAAATTTAAATATAGTAACAATATTGTCATAAATTGTTATTTAACTATTCTTTTATTAATACAAATATTTTATAGTCTGAAAAAATGACGCTAATATTTCAGTGAAAAATTTAAATATCATTAGAAATAGGCAAAAATTTATTATCAAACATTTCAATACTATCACTAATATTAATATATCAATTGAATTACTTTTATAAACTCTCAAACAAAATGAAGTCAAACAATCAATAGGTAACTCTTTTGAAATAGAAATATTCAAAAATTAAGTCCGAATCGATTCGCAACATTTTTAGCAAAGCAGAGAAACAACTCGTGATTCGCGCCGTGAGTAATGGACAGATTGGCAAACGTTTCGATAATGAACGGTTTGACCGACTCGAGAGTTTCGGCGCAGTTCGGATCGCTGACCGCCTGCCATAAGGACATCGCCTGTATAAACATTTTGGCGCTCAAATTTGGATGATAGTCGGGATAGATTTGCCTCAAAATGGCCAGTATTTCTGCGCCCACTTTGATCGCTTCGTTCAGATCTCGTTTTCGGGGCTGATCGCCGGCCTGTATGGTGACCACACCCTCGTCGGTGCTATTGTCGATGAACGTGTCCTCCAAACTGCGCAGTCGGTCGTAATCGACTTGCGAGTCCATACCGGACGCGCAGCGCACGCAATCGCAGGCCTCGATAAAGTGGTTCCGACGCAGCAGATAATGGCGCTCACGTTTGGTCATTTCGGGACTCACGTACGAGATGAGCACCTGCTCGTCGGCCGCGATCGTCCGCAGCGCTCGCAGAACTACTCGATGACCGTAACTCATGTAAGCGGCGTTCGGCCGACACGAGTGGCGAAAGACGGCGATCGGCAGATATATGCCGAAACCGATTTGACTCGTCTGAACGCTGATTACGTTCTGAAGGCGTCCCGATCTTTGGTCCATAAACTTGAGCGTATCGTTGACACGAATTTCGGTCATATTGGCCACGATTCTGCCCAACAGTTGTGACAGCAGTTCGTCGCTCACGTCCAGTGCTATCCTATCGATGCAGTCGCGCATCAGTTGCAGACCTTTGGCGCGCCATTCGATGTCCGCTTTGATCTGATTCTCGCGGTTCACGAGATCATTGAAACACATTTGAACGCCGCGATGGACCACGTGTTTGGTGGTCAACACGTCTTTAATTGAGTGCGAAAGCATTACAATTCACTCACTCGTGTCTCGACATTAAACATAAATAAATATCTATCAAATCATATCATACTTGGGTCGCCTTTAATCATGAAAACGAGACGCAAAATCATGCGAACCAAGAGCTCGTCGGGAATGTCGAGATCGTTGTAGTGGTAAAGCTTATAGGCGTCGCACTCGAGCTTATGTGAGCGCCAGTCGTTTCGCTGACAACCGGTGCCGCAGTAAAACATTTGCCGACACTTCGAGCACTTCTTCAGGCCTTCGTTGAACGACACGCAGTAATCGCAGTATCGCTGCTTGTATTCGCGTTTAATCGCGTGAACGAACGGCAGGCAATTGGCGATCGCGTCGCCGGCCGTATGACAGACCGTATGGCTGGCCATCGATCACAGACGACAATCACAGCGAATGTCAACAAAACGATACTCAAAAATAACGCGCAATTCAAGTGTAATATAGAACGCAATCATAATATATGAATGAGTTTGTATTGATTGGGGAGCGAGTCATACGATTGGCCGAATCGCAGAGCGCGCCAAATACGAAACGCAATTTAATATGAAATGCAAGTTTGAAATTTTACACGCGCTTTATATGATTATGATTATCGTATTTATAGATAGAGTAATATTTTAACAAATTAAAAATAATTGTTAGCGAATTTTTATATATATTAATTTAGAAACTAGTGATTTGTTGGAAAAATTGAAATAACTGATGCTCTCGACCGTGAGTTATGCTCAGATTTTTAAATACCTGTAATACGAGATCCTTGAGCTCATCCCGGACTCGCATACCCTTATTATTGCTAATTTTAATTTTGTCAAACATGTGCGCCAACAGGTAAAAACTATAGGCCGGATGATAGTGAGGGTAGATTTGGCGCAAAACAGTGAGCCGTTGTTCAGTGAGATAACTCTTTTGCCGGTCCTTAACATTGTTGGTCAGATTGCTTAGCAATTTATAATTGACTCTCTCGTCCTCAATGGACTCGCACTTATGGCACCGGCAATCAAAAAACCAGTCACTCTTCAGAATCTGCGTGCGCTCTGATTTGCATCTCTCCAGTGGTATATAATCGATAAAAATGGTTTCGTTGGCCGCCACCGGTCTCGTGGCCCGTATTTGCATGGTTTTACCGAAGTTAACGTAAGCGGCGTTCGGTTCGCACGAGTGATTAAATATAGACATCGATATGAAAAGACCGAAACCTAAAAACTTGCGCGAATAGTCGGCAAATTCGTGGACATCGTAGCGCTTGTATTCGTAGCCGTTGACCGCGATCTGGCCAAACAGGCGCAACAGCTTTTCGCTGTTAACGTCAACGCCATAGTCGACAAACTTGTCGATCATCTGCCGGAATACTAGCATTTTGATGCTATCGTTTTTGATGTCAGTCGCGTGACTGATGAGATCGTTTAAGCATCTTTGCTGTCCATTGTGACAGCCATTCAGTTGGTTTGAGATACCTGTAGGTATTGTTTAAAATGCTTTTTAGCGTAATTCTTAACTAAAGCTTCATTATTATTATAACTCGTCTGTACATACTATCATCAGACTTAATCAAAAGCCATAATCGCATTAAGATTCTGAAGAGCGAATCGTTGTCGACCATAAGCCATAACCTCTTCTGGTCGGCGGAGCTATTGTTTTGAATGACATCATATTCGCTGTATATATCGCACTCGAGTTTGTGACACTTCCAGTCAAACTGCTGGCACTTGCGATCGCAGTAATACATGCTTTTGCATTGCGAACACTTCTTCAGCTTCTCGTTCTTCGCTAAGCAATTGTCACAATAAGTGCCCTTAAAATAGGAGTTCAAGACGTGAACCAACGGCTCGCTCGCTATAATTACTTCTCCAGTGGCGTACGTTTTGTTTATGATTGGAGACATAGTTTCCGTATGGCTCTCAACGCATTTAATTTAGATATGCGTTACATTAATTAACTAACTTAGTCTCAGCGAATCGCTATCAATGATAAACTATTTAAAGCCCAAACCAGTCAATAAAATTTCAAACATTTATAAAACTTATTGTAAATCGCGATAAGCATGGGTTCAAAGTGTGATCGTTTACTTTTAGCAAATTGATAAACTCTTTAATCTCAAACTTGTATTGCAAATAACAATCTAAACATTAACAATACTCACGTTTGACAGCTTCAAAGTTCATTACAATTTAATTCACTTTGAATGTCGTAAAAGGAATGTAATTATTAAAGGATTATTTATGTTTAAGTGTGATATTTTTTAATATTTTCATTCCACTAATTAATGTATAATAATAATAATAATAATAAATTCAGCATTAATTTATAAATTAAGTTATTAAGATTATATAATTGATAAAAATTTAAAGTTTTATGAAGTTTTAAGATATAGTATAATTTTATCAGAATAGTAATATTATAGTAGAAATATTTAAATAAAATTATAAAAAATAGAATTTTATAACATTTTTAAATTTAAATTTTATTTTCTTCGGAACAGATTACTATTTTTTATGGTTGAAGAATGATATCAACTGTCACTCAAGCGAGCTTATAATGAAGCAAATTATTTTCTTTAATTGAAATCACTCACTGATGCACTCTAGACTTTGTAATATTGGATTGTGCAATCTTTAAATATTTATGTAACTCAAAGTATTTATTATGTCATTATTCAATTCAATGTTAATAAGAATTAAGTATATAAATATAAAATAAAAGCAAATAAATAACTTTTATCAGCCATTGATTGTGTTATACGGTGTTAATATGTGGCGTAAATTATTTAAATATAACATTTGAACTCCCAATAGTGTACATTTTAAAAAATTAAATTGATATAAAGTTTTAAACGAAACAAATGTAGTAATTTTTAGTATTTGAAAATAATAAATATTAAATTGAGCGTAATATTTAAAATCTATTAAATACAGTCCGAGTACGGTTTCTATGAACATATGGTATTCGAATACTTTTTTGTATTCGAAAGTGATTTATGAAAATGGTCACAAAAATGAGTGTTAATAGAAATGGTATTCGGACTGTATTAATAATATTGATGTTGAAATATTTAAAGCAAATTCATTAAAATAATTTCATACTATTAAAGGTAAGTATTAAAATTATTTTAATAGTTTGTCAAACAAATTTTGAAAGTCAACATTATATAAAAGAAACTTCTTTAATTAAATTTTTTTACTAAAAAATTCAATCCGATTTCGATTGTAATTTTATATAATTAAAAGCTCAACTGCCTGGTATTGGATTATTTTATCTAATAAAATATATTTTTAAAGTAATATTTGTATAATTTCACAATTTCAATAATTTTGCAAAAAAGTAATTTCGTCATTG
>JAQIYA010002030.1:0-10928 GCA_034699355.1 Microtritia minima
CTCTCTCTCTCTCTCTCGCGAGCGTTCAGCGAAAATCTTGAGCGCTCTTTTGCTCTCGCACTGAACCGTTCTCTCAACCTATTGGCGGTGATGCTCGTCGAGAGGGTGGGATCCGATTACAGGAGAGCTGCTCTTTGGAGGAGGCGATTGAGAGCTAAAAAATATCATTTGCTTAAACCAAAATTAATATTAAAACACGAATCGCTTTTTATTATCGTATCGAAATGTTCAACTAATGTGAATGTGTATAAAATTAATTAATGCATAACTGTTAGCACAAAAAAAAATAAAATAAAATTGATAATAAATATAAGATCAGATTTAAGGCATTAAACTTAAACACAAACTATTTTTTTAATTGATACCAAAATTATTGATATTATGTTATATTTGAGATAATCTATTGATTATATTGAATTCTAATAAACAATAGTATTTAGCTCTATATGTTAACAAATTAATATTAAGGTGAAAAATGCTGAAAAGCCTGATCCTCGTTGTGCTCATATAGTTTAAATGCGCTTTATTTAAACTTTATATTAAACTAATATTACTTACTTAGCTTGAACTGAGCTTAAAACAGTCTGAACTATTTGGCATTTTTACAAACTTTTTTCGCTTCCATTCACACTTCCATTAACTTTATATCATTAATTAATTGCATATTATACTAAATTCATTATCACCAAGTAATGCAAAATACAAAGCAAATATTTTTATGCCCAAACGAATCAAATTAATTTTATTGTCCACACAAAAGAAATAAAACTAAACAACTCTGACTTTCAATTTTAACAATCTTTAGAAGCTATGCTTTTGCTTTATAAGATTTTACTCTATAAAGAGTAAACTTAGATTAGAATTAAGATGTCGGATGAAAAAAGCTAACTTGAACTATATTTAATGGAGGCTTACAGTAAATTTTGTCCATATTTTGAATACATTTCTAGTAATTCAACAATTAATATTTGAATTTATACAGAATCTGTAAATATTAATGAAGTTGTAATACGAGACTATTATTTTGAACTTAAGGAGAAGAGGTTTGCGATTAAAACATCCAAAGCCGATACTAATGTGGGTTCGGTTGAAAATTTGATACTCAATGTGTGCGCGACGAAGAGCTAATGGAGAGCACAATTCGTCACCACCGCCGACATCGGCGACCATCGACATCGTTATGATCAGTCAAAAAATATGTATCATTCGTTTGGCGTTAAAAATGACATTAACTTTATATTTGGGCCCTCTATTTGATGTGTTCCGACCAAAAAATGATTGATTCACGCCTTTCCTTTGCGCGCTCGGCCGACATCGGCGCCAACAGCAGCCGTAATGCGCGAGTGGTGTGTTGTGTGCGCGACTGCGAAACACATTTCGCCAAAAAGAGATGATTAGTTATGAATATGTTGAGCGCAATGCCGGCCAAAATTCGCATTATAATTATTTGTGATCGAATGACAACAGAGAGAAGTGCCCTTAAATGGCCATATGTTTTGTCGGCTAACGAATAAATGTCACGCATGTAACCGCCGAAGAATCTCTCTTTCTCTCTCTAGTTATAGCTATAACTAGAGAGAGAGAGAGAAAGAGAGATCACATAGTTTTTTATCCATCTATAGGCCCACAAGTTGTCTGATTCTGGAGTGCCATAAATATTAATAAATATAGCTATTTTATTGCTCCCATTAAAGCGTATCGAGTTGTGTGCAGCGCACAGAAGTGCAATTGCGGAGCCGTTCAGAGCATAACGAAGATATCATATCAAACAAGAGCTCAGCTATTTTGCTCTTCAATTGAAACTAATTCTGTATTCATTGCGTCTAAAGAACAAACAGCTCGACATTTCCTGTTTAAGCGTCAGCTTTGAATTACCAAATTATGATAATTTTGTGAATATAATAGCGTAGAAAATTTTTTAAAAAAATAAAACACATTAATGAATGGATTTTTTTTTTACTTTAGTCGAATTTATTGATTACAAATTATTATTAATTTACTTAATTCAATACGTTTAATAATATATTCAAGAGTTTACTTAATCAAGACTTCAAAAATTGAATCAAATTGATTATAATTTATTTATCAATAACTAATTTGTTAAATTTTAATTAGCAATAAAATAGAATGTCTAATTTAATTTATACAGTCGTCGATAAAAATTTGAATTAAAAATGTATTTGTTATCTATCATTAGACTATAGACGCATATATGTTGAAAACACTCGCAAATATTTCATAATAAGTTGAAGTTTATATCGGTTGAAGCGAATGAACAAAAAGTGGTTATAATTTAACTTAATTATGGTCATTAAGTCGATTCATTAATTTTATTTGCATTTTATAACAATTTCAATCTACATTTTTACATTGTGTACCTGTTTTGCTAAATGTATTATCTGTATGTAGTAAACTGAAAATAATTATTATCATTTATATAAATATAAATATAGCGCATTTTATGATATGTTGTGCATTAAGTATTGACATCTTTAACATAATTTGAACGTAAATTAATTAAATTTAAATTTATTAAAACTTTTAGAACCTTCACATTTGCAGCGAATCGAATGTATTCAATTTGAATTTTTTTTAATGTTGTGTAAAAAAAACTTAATTCTATTATTTAAGTTCTTAGCTATTATTGAAATTGTTTACCAACATTAATAAAAAATTATTTAATCTATTTTAATTGAAGTAATTATATAATTAACAAAATTAATTACAACCCAATGGAATAATTTTGCTTATAAGTGAATTATTTTTGAAAACATTCGCTCCGCTCGTGAATGTGCACTAAAAAGTTTTTTAAGGTGTCTAATCTATCTTAATAGTATAACCGTATGTTGATATATATTAAATTTAAACAATATTAAAGTTAAACAGAGTTATTTTTAGAAATAATTTAAATTAAGATAAATTAATTACTTATTAGATAAAATCTATTTAGTTTGTAAGTTCGTTTCGTTTGTATTTATAAGTGTTATATTACAATATTATTCATTTAATTGTATTTATTGAATACAATTATATTAAGAATATATTTAATTTATATTTCGGTATTTAAGTATATAAAATCAAATAACCGTTAAAATCTGTTAAATCGCAACAAAAATATTACTTTTAACAATAAAATATTTAAACTTTAAATTTTATGTCCAGCTTTTTTAAAAAGTTTGTCCACTCGTGTCCAGTGATAAATTCATTTAAAGAAAATGTCCAACAGTTTAAAAATCGATTGTTGGCCATCAATGAACACTTATATTCATAATATTGTAAAGATTTATTTTCTACGACCATAATTGATAAATTTTTGGCTAATACTGACTAAAGACTTAGAGTGTCAAAACAAACCGCAAAGATTTTGGAGAAGAGCTGCGTCTCAATCAATCTAATTGTGATTAGAGTTGTTTGTGCAGGTGGTGTAACTTAATTCATTAATATTCCAAGTCGTAACTCTTTGCCAACCAAAGCGTGATATACGTGACAAGAGAGTCGCTCTCATTAACAATAACCAGATTCTACTTTCCATTTTTCCTTTATATTTCTCTTCCGTTTCAGATGGGTTTCGCTATTTAGGACTCTCTCTCTCTCTCTCTCTCTCTCTCTCTCTCTCTCTTATTCTCTATCTCGTTGTATGCGCGCCAAACTGTCTACCGATGTTAATATAAGTGAGACTCTGTTTTAGGGAATATTAAAGTGTGCGACCGATAAATCTTCGTCATGATGTAAGCCATGCGTGGTGCCAATTGAGACTCCACTACATGAGATCTTTTTCTGTAATACGCTTTTTTTGAATTTCGAGAGAAAAATCTTATGAGAGAGAGAGAGAGAGAGAGAGAGAGAGAGAGAGAGAGAGAGAGCGTATGTGTTTGTTTGTTTGTCAGTATTTTAAAGTATGTTATCGCAAGATGAACACTATTTAAAATATTCAAACCGATTTCGGATGCGCTGAACATCAGTTTATGCTAATGTGCACTACAATGAAATTTGATTTATGGTTGCAGTTCAGTGTTTGAGACCAAAAAAGAGATTTCCAAAGTTAATTCACCGACAGAAATATATTTAATCGATTATATTTGAAATTACTTTAAGGTTTAAAAACTTTTGTCAAGTTTTTAATAATAAAATTTAATAAAATAAACATTAATCATTCAAATTCAGTTTATATTTTAATGCACATTTGAAAAACGCTAATTTTTTCATCCTTTCACGTTAATAATCAATTTTATAACCACATCAATCTAAAATTTGTTTTAAATACAATCAATAAATAAAGTGTCATCTAAACTATAAATAGCTTCAGCAAACTTTTTGTGCAGTACAAGTAAAAAAATTTCAGATCTAGAAATGTTTTAAGCAATAACAAGGATTAAAGTAATTTAATAGGGATTTCAAAGAGTGAACTGTTTATTTCAATGCTGCAAACTTAAGTAATGCCGACTTTTTGTTGCCAAATAACTGTTAAGAAATAGTGTTTTGTTTGAACATTTTTTAAAATTGTGTTTTCTAGTTCATAGATTTAACTGTAAACTCCTGTAAATTTGACTGAATACTAATACAATTAAGAATCCTTATTAATTAATCCAATAAAGATGTTTCCTATATTTGAAATTTTGCCACTGATTTATATAATTCGTAAGTTTTAATACATTTTTAATAAACAAGACGACAAAAAAACTTAATATAACCAAATCAAATTCTAATTATTATTTTTGTAATCAATCATTTAAATAGATATTTTATTAAGAATGCGAAATTTACCACAATTTTGAAAATGATTTGGAATTGTGTTAACTTAAATAATTTTCCATAATCTAAACGCCTGCTAAAACACCAAACAAAACATTTTGAAAAAAACTAATTCATTCTGTATATGTCAAACTAGATAATCTTTTAATCTTAAACATAGTATTCAGTACTTTGTTAAACCTAATGTGAGACATTCTAAGTCTTATCTCTAAAACACAAGTTAAAATTTTATTTAATGGCCTATCGCTTCTCAGTCCCGCACTTACATCTGGCAAAACCGCAGAAACAAAAATATTTAAGTACTGGACACTGTGTTATAAGTGCTCACAACGGATCAGTTGTTGAGCTGAAGAGGAATAGAAGTTTTGCCGATTCAAACGTCTTCATAACTTAAACAACAAAATACTAGAGAGTTATATAGAGTGCTGTATATCTTTTTAACACATATAATGCGATTTGTTGTTCGCATTTTTTTAGCATTTTTCAATTGAACTTTAACTTTTTTTTAAAAAAAGATCGCATTTACAACCAGTCTATCACTACATTTATTATATAATTTTGAAATAAAATGTTAGTTACTATTCACCGTAAAAAAATCGAAATCAACGAAACGAATTCACAATGAATTCGCTTCACAATGAAGTCATTTTAGTTTGAATAAGAAAAATAGTTGATGTTAATCAATGCCTGCTTTTGATTGAGATAAAGTGAAGTTTGACAGTATAGGGTTTATTGGGAATCAAAGCCATACTTATTCTCGACTCGCAAAGCAAACAGTTAGCAATACAGAGAGCAATAGTGTTTTGGCTGATACTCTGTGGTAGGTTATCATCTCTCGCTTCTTGTGTGCGCCCAAACCTCTGCTTCTAACCTAACCTCGTCTCGTAATAGTCAAATTCAGACTTCAAGTCCGTGTCGTTGATAAGCATCTTTGCTGCGGATTTTTGCTTGAGTTCAACTACAGAAGCGATGTTTCACAGCATCACTGTTCATGTCATCCCTGTGTGAGCGCATCTCTTCGTGTTTTGGTAGAACTCGTACCCAATATTTTCACTATTTTCTTACTCCTGACTCGCCTCTCATGGGCTGCTCATCAGTTGCTGTGGTCTATTATCGACTCTTTAGATCTTAACGAGAATATAGACCGAACAAATGTAGACTTTAGTTACTGTCAGTGAAAATTGTTAAATATGTGAAAAATTTAATTAAATTTCTTTCGTCTTCTCGCTTACGCTAAGACGTGAGATTCGCGAGAGTGACAACAAATTCTAATTACAGCACCAGAAGCATGCTATTAGACGTGAGTTAAGCATGTTTGCCCTACTAATGAGTAGTTTATCATTGCTTGTGAGGATATTTATTCAGCAAATATTTCAGACTTCATTTGCGAACATTTTCTATTGAATTGGTTTACATTTACATCGTATATTCAAGTTTTAGACAATTGCTTGCAATTACTACTCGAATTAGTACTACTCGAAGAGTACTCAGACAAGTGGTAGACAATTATCAATAAACATGATTTTAGCCATATTTTTTAGTGAAAATTTACAAATTACTAATAAATTTTTTTTGAATTAATAAAAAAAAATAGTAATGAATAAAAAGAAAACATCTTTTACTTTTTCTTACTAATAATTTAAAATAACATGTTTTAACCACATCTTGTCTTCAGTCTATTATAGAATTATGAATTAAAACTAATCATATAATCGTATAGTTGTTGATAGTTTTTATGACTTAATTTTAATGCATGTATGAAAAGGTACACAGAGATGTGTGTTTTAAGTATGCAAAAACCCAAATCGAGAAAAATATCAAACGGTAAGTCGAGCTCATTTCGCACCAATATTTTCATATATGAATGATATTTTGTTGGCGAAGAGAAATACAGCGAAGCGACGCGTTAAATGAAAATGAACGCAAAATAGGCGTAAGAAATTGAAATAACATTTTAGAAAATTGAGAAAACAATTTAACAGACAAACCAAGAGAGAGAGAGAGAGAGAGAGAATTTAAAGATTGATATAGTGTTAAATGAGTAGCAAATTAGTTGCAATGCGTTTCGAGCACCAAGTTTTTTGAAGCACTATTTTAAATGGCCCAACGATGAAATGATGAAAGTCTGTCATACAATGCTTGGATTCAATCGCATGGCTACTGATTACACCGTTCTGGAACTGTGCTACAGTTGTATCACAGACTGAAAGAAGAAAATAAAAGGATACGCGCTCTGAGATTCGAGATTTGCCTCTATAGTGCTGGCATTACGCCCGAAATAAGCATAGCGTGCTTGCGATCATAGCATAGGGTGAGATCGAGGAGGAGAGAGAAAGAAAGAGAGAGAATGAGCCAAAATTGCAGCTATATTTTTGTCTGCAATTTTTTCTCACAGTCATTTCAATCAAAGATCTTCTCTTCTGCCAGAATTGAATTAGCGATATTAAAATGAGAGATAGAGATATGTTGTATAAAAAGATTTCGCTTTTGATTCGCTTTCATTCTGCTCTGCCATTAACGCGCACTTAAAATAGAAGTGCGAAATGTTTGAGCGATTATTTAATTGCGAACAATGGCTGTTTCTTTTATTATAAGCTATTAATTGCAAAACAGTTACCAACATCTTAATTATGCATAGGAATGCAATTGAATGTAATCTTTTATTGTGAAACTGCGAAAGTTAATCATGAATTTTAAAAATTTCACTAATACTCTCACTTCATCTAAATATTTCACTAACACTCACAACCATGTGTATGCATATTAATGGAGAGCTCAAATCGTAAGCTCATGTTGAAAATTGGTGTTCAAACAGTTTTTCGAGCGAAAGAAACAATTTGTTTGCGAAAAGACATATCATGTCCGGTACCAAATTGGTCGGTCCGGAGTGTTGCGCACATCCAGAAACAAAACACTAATTGGCGATCAATTCCTGGCGGTATTTTTTTTTGTCAGACTCGAATCAATTTATTTTGCGCATATTTCAAACATTTACTCGCGCCTTATGTCACATAATTTTTGCGGATTCCTTAAATGAATGCCATTTTTTCTCTCTCGTCTTCTGCTCATCTTTGTTATGAGATACTTTTCGCGACTAAAAATATATTCCCAAATCATAGACAAAATTTCATCTGTTTGTCACTAAACAGATTCTCACTTGTAATGATTAAAGTCATTTGAATTCGGTTAAAGTTAATAAGAAATATAAATTAAATTATATGAAATATTATGGTATTAAAACTTTATAAATTTCAATTTTAAAAATTAGATTGTTTTAAAATTATTATTGAATAGTTCTGGGATAACGCGACCCCGATATTGATTATTAATGCATTATAAAATTTTAAAACAAATTAATGTTTAACGTAGTTGTGGTCGCAGCGCTTTGTTTACAATAGAAGAATCAATGCATTTCTTTATCATTATAAATAAATAATTAAACTTAAACTTCAAATTTACAAATTGAAAGTTCACATCAGAGTTTGTAATTAGTTATGATTCATAATAATAACTTAATAAAGTCGACTTTAATAAGTTAATGTTCACTTAATTCATAACTTATGATTCAAAATCAAAATAACTATTTAAAACTTGTAAACTATATTATAGAATAAATTCATAAAAGTATTTAAATCAGAATTATTTAAAAAAATTTATAGATGTTGAATATATTTTTGATTCTTATTTAATATTAAAAGTAAAATTCTTTAAAAGTTAACTCAAAAAGTTTGTTCAAAAAGTTAGCCCAAGAAATACTTCGCTCGAATGAATTTATTCTGATCTATATATTCTCATAAGTATTCTCCATATCTCTATTCTCATCGTAAGCTATCGCGCAATTCGTGACCGAATACAAAACTCTATAAATAAACATTAAAAAATGCCGAAAAGGCAGTAATAATTACGAAAGAAGTCAAATTATGGCATTCGCGGAATGTCTAGTCAAAAGTCACATTTGAGTGAAGGGCCGTTTGTTTTCGTTTCCAAACTCATATTTTCGCGTCTGTGTGCGTATATATTCACTTGTCTTCTTCTTTATTCATTTCTAATGCGCTTCTTCTCCGTCTTCTTCTTCATCTTCTTCTTCGGTCCTCTCAATTCTTGTTATATATCGGCGGAAGTGCGCTCTCGTTTTTATTGGTTTGGATAACACATAAGCACACATTGACACCAATCACCGACTAGTACATCGTCGTCATAACAAATATAGCGATAGTTACGCTGACATTAATTAGACCCGAAAGAAATATAATCGAAAATAATTTATTCGCGACCGAAAATAAAATAAATTTGAATTTCTCAAAGTTTCAGTTAAATAATGGGTACTTAACTTGCTTTTATCGCTGTATGCTTATCACAGACGCGCAAATGTTTTGTTAAGAAAAAGGCATTTTCTTTTGAACTTATTTTGAGACTCCCGGTAATGCAGTAATTCCGCCGAATATTACGCGCTGTTAAGTCAAGATAGTAGTGACTGAAAGTAATGACTTCTTCTTCAGTTTAAAGGCATTTTTTTCACTGTAACTTAAGATAGTGTTCAAGAGATAATTTAATTATTGCCACATTTGGTGACATACGGCTGTGATGTGCTATTAGACTAATCTTAACACATGTAATCCATTTATTAAATATAATATTTTGCTCGCAATGCTAATGAAATCATTTTTCGTCACTACTTCTAAAGCTATAAAATGCAAATTTAAAATTTTTATTCAAGTAAAACGATTATTTTAGACTGGCATTCATAGTAAGTATTAGATATAGAATAATATAATATTTTAGAAATTAATTGATAGTATTTTAAATAAAATAAATGTTCCAAAAACATATATTCTAAAACCTTATCTAGTTTTTTGCTAATTATTTAAATGTAAGTAAAATTTAAAATTTATCCTAAATATAATATTTATAGAATTAATAAGTAACATGTTTTAAAATAATTTATAACTAGAACATGATTTAAGAATACTCTTGAAGTAAAAATATAAATAATGTATTATTCTAGTGATTTAGCCTTTATTAACAAACAGAATTTTTAAATTCTTAAATAGTTTATTGCGAATAACTCCCATTCTTATACCCAAATCTCATTCGACTCAAGACTTGATTCTGAGTACAACGACATTTTTTACTATATTTTAATAAGACCTTTGTTCACTTTGACCCCTGATGCACTTTTTAGAACATACTGGCCAAAAATATATTCCATGTGGGGTTACCTCTGGCCAGTTCCGAGTCTTTTATCTGGATAGACAGTCAAACATGTGAATATTATTGATACAGAAGAGGATAATTATATATTATACCATTATAGATAAAGTCTTGTGTGTTGGACTCTAACGACAAAGTGAGTCTAAACTCTTAGGACAAAGTGGCTCAAAGTTGATATACAGTATGCAAATGTTCTTAATGTCTTCTTTTTTGACAGTGAGAACAGATGTTGTACTTTTGTCTAATACAGTATTGCTTGAAGTAAAATGTCATACAGTGTCTTAGAATGTCAATCATGTTTTACCATTTATAAGTCATATATTAATGTTTAATTTAATTTAATATATTAATAATAAATTTTAAACTTTATTTAAGCGAAATATCTGTGAAAAAATATATTTATTTAATTTAGTTTAATTGATTTAAAATTTAATACATTGAATTAAGTATTTTCAAATATAAAAGTAAAATATTTTGTAAATTTTAACTTTTAAAAATTAAAAAATTTACTCAATTCACAACTCATTTAATTTAATTTTTTTATACACAATATTTATTTCATTGCAATGAAAACGTCATATTTTACTCTTTAAGCTATTTTGAGTTACATTCACAACAGTACAGTATTTTTGTAAATGAAAATTCTTTATGTAAATACAAGAATGTTATAGAATTGGCCTCAAATAAAGTTTTACTGTGAAATTTACTGTAATTCTACTCTTAAGATATAACAGAAAGTTTTGATTCTTAAGAGAACTTGTCTGACAGTCAATCTTTTATTCTGCTTTTAAGAAATGTTTCTATTTTTATCACAGATTGTCTGTTTTTCTCACTTCTTTAACAAAAACATTTCTTTAATTTAGCAAATTATTAACTCAATATTATAGATTTCGGATTATTTTTCATAATTTATTCATTTTACCAATTTATAACATAATAATAATGAAAAATGAATAATTTATTTG
>JAQIYA010002031.1:0-10920 GCA_034699355.1 Microtritia minima
CTTGATTATTGACAGCTCTCACAAATACAGACGCAGGACTTCAATGGAAATTTAAATTTGAAAAAATTAAATTAATGGAATTTAAAATCATTAATTTATCGGAAATAATAAACAAATTATTTATTCACCTCAACTGTATCTGCATTTCTTTATTGTCTTTATCATCGTCTCGTCTTTTGATTTTGCAAATAATTAGAATTATGACAATAATTAATACCAATGATAATAAGGCACTGCTAAAGATGGCGACAATTATTTCATAATCCAAAACTTGAACTGAATTTGAATCTAAAGAGCAAAAAGTTTCAAAAATCAATTAAATAAATTAAATAAAAAACTAATTGAATCACAAACCAAGTTTGTCACTAATCAATGAAGTGGTGGAAACTATCAGCTTAATGGGCAGACTCTTTCCCCTTAAGTTGATTGCGAACACTAATATGACGTATTGCGTACCAGAAGAGAGACCATTAATAAAAAATACGGGCTTCTTAGTGGTGGTCACGTTTCGCAGAAACGTCTCCTCATTTGAATCAAAAACTTGAGCGCAATATTTTTCCTGAGCTCCGCCGCCGTCAGCGGCGAGACAGTCAATAGTGACCGAAGTGGCCGTCTTATTGGTAACCGAGCAGCCGATCGGCGTCGACGGCGGGCCAGCGATGCTCATCACAAACAGACAGGGCTGACGCTGCAGACCGACCGCATTGCTCGCCCAACACGACAGCACACCGAAGTCTTGCATACTTCTGGGCGTAAAGCGCAGCTCACTCGACAGGCCGTCCGACGAGAAATTGTTGGGCAGCTCGTAGTTATTGAATGTCCAGTAAAAGGACACTTCGGAAGGCCGGGCGTCGACCGCGCACTTGAGCAGCAGAGTCTCGTTGAGCGCCACCATTATGTTGGCTTTATTTCCAGGCAGTGAGCAAATTGGAGAGTCTGTTGGTTAAGCGATCGCGAGTGAGTATTAATTAACTTATAGACAGTTAAGCAATTACTTGATCAACCATTAGTGATGCTTACATACATCTAATATCCAGCATTACTTCGTTGCTCTCTCCTCTTCCCTCTAAGTTAGAAGCGCTGCATTTATACCGTCCTCTCTGTTCGGGTAATAACGATCGCAAAGTCAGTGTTGCGTTATCTATAATAATTCCTGTAATGCAAATTAAATATATTAAACCATTGAAATAATATAAAGTTTTGTAAAAATATGGGTTATTGACAGACCCGTACTTTCATCGGTCACAATAATAGATCCATTGAGCAAAAACTGAATATCATCGGCAATAGGATTGGCCTTAATCTGGCACTCCATCGTCGCCTCTGAGCCTTCTTTGAGCGACATCGATTTGGTGACAGATTTGCCAATAGTAAGCGTCACTTTGGGATCATCTTTAAGTGGAATTCGAAATCGTTAAATTAAAATATATGTGAAAACAATTGCTGTATTCCTATATCAAACTATAATATAGTAATATATGCCTCGAACGCCAAACACAGTATCTCTTCGTCGACACTGTAAATATTTTAACAAAACAAAGGCAAACAGCTTTTAAGCAAATTAATTTGTTTAAAGAAGCGAGTCTTCCAAAATTATTTTACAAAAATTCTAGTGTTTTATTTTTCATACCTAAATTAAATTTGCTGCTAATGTGTTGCGTAAAAGGCAAAGTTTACTCTTTGCCTTAACGGTATTGTTTGCGAAGAAATTTTTACGTTGTTTGATGAATATTTTTGTTTTGCAAAAGTTAAACGAGAAAAGTTTTTGCATATTTTGTAAAAAAATAAACTTAATTTAAATTTGAAAACTTTAAAGACATGATAACATGTAAAAATAGATTTTTAGTCTAAAATTTAAAGTTTTATTCCAATCCTGTAACATCTTATATATTATGCTATAGTTATTAAATTCTAGTTAATTACTTATTAGAAATTTATCAAATTAACATTAATTTAAGTTTAAAAAGTTTAAGTTAGTTAAGAACTAATTTTAATATAATTTAATATATTTAATTTTTAAACAACTAATCAGACATTTATTAATCGTAAATATCACACGAAACACATCAATATATAAAATATAAAAGACTAAAAAATCAATAATAAAATTTAATTAAAACGAGTGGCAAACTCACAAAACACATTCAATTTCCAGCGATCCTCAACGAAATCATTGGGAAGACGCAGGTTTTCAGCTCTACATATTAAATACTCGCCGTCGTCAGTGACTGACGGCATAAAGTTAAGCACACTAGTGGTCGAGTTTCCGTCAGACGACACGCTTTCCCTGCGAATGAAGACAGAAAGAAAAATGTGTCACCAATAAAAATGCAAACCAAACCGAAAGAAAGCAACAAAAAAAATAAAATCATAGCAAAAGAAAAGTAAAATCAGTCGCACAGCCTTACAGAGAGTGCGTGAGTCGTCTTTTGCTCTTAAACCAAGTGATGACCGCTGCGGGTCGCGAGCCTTTCGTTTCGCACACAATCTCCACTTTACGTCCGGCGGACAATACATGCTTGCCTGACGTGATGCGAACCGTCAATGGGGTGACTGACAAAATCAATGAAACAAAAAAAAGAGCCACAATTAATAGGGTGTGTGTTGTTTACCGATGTGTCCTTACAGTTGATATCGATGGTAATCGAGGCCCGCATCGGTTGAGTTAAGTTAAAATAGATGGCCTGACAGGTGTAGACCGCCTGCAAGTCGTTTCGCGAGAGCCTATAAATAAGCAGATCGTTTTGAGCGGACCCGTTGTCGGTGACAGTATAGCTGCCGTCGATCATGATATTGTCGCGATACCAGTGAAGGGCTGGCGGAGGTATACCTTTAGAAATAGTGGCACATATTTCAAAACTTATTAAACAAATTTGTTTTTTTTTGACGAAACCCTTACCGCCCTCTGTCTCGCACCGAAGGCTGACATCGCTGTCTTGATTGTACGGTCCGATACGCGAGTTGTGCACGAAAGTGTCATTTAAGTCTTTGATCACAATTGAACGCGGAGGCACTGACGAGGAGAGAGATTTTTACTGTCATTTCAAATTATCTCATTTAATACTCGAGAAAATTATAGGAAAAAAAATGTAAAATATTCGAATATAAGTGAAGTTACTGTGCAGTAATAAAATGAATTTCTTGATTAGTATTTTTTTAATTAAAAAAAACTGTCAGTCAATAAAAAATAATGATTAATAAATTATTTATAATTAATGATAATAATAATAATAATATAAAATAATATTGAATTTTAATATAAAAGCAAATCTATAAAATATAAATATTAAAATAAGTATTTTTAAAATAAGGCAAATAATAATGTATATAGAATTCAAACCGTAATATGTAAAACTAAAATAGTAAATAACTTTAGATAACTTATTAAATAAAAAACATTACAGTACATAAATATATACAATAAACAACAAAACATAATAGACAAAGTGAATAAAATATTAGACCGAGTTTATGCTATTTGTAATCAAATTTATATTTTAATGTTATTTAAACATTATTGAAAGATGAATTCAATTTATAAGTTTTCTTTTGTGAAATTAAATTTTTTTATCATTTTTAAAGAAAAGAAAAGATGTTTTGTTTTGTCAGTCTTTTCTTTTTCGCTTACAGGGAAAGATGATAGAAAAAAAGAGTAGTCCATCAAAAAACTATCGCTTGAAAGGCATTATTTTTTTGAACAATGATAAATGAAATATTTACTTTATATAGATATTTAGTGGCCACAAATTTTTTTTCTCTAAGCAAAAGCGATATAAAAAGCTCAAGAAAAGGGTCTCTCTATTTATACGCTTTCAAAAAATAAAGGTTTAAAACTTAAAGTTTGATGGTTTTAACTATACAGTGGTCTTATTTTGTCAATACTTGCGCTTTTATGAAACCAATACGATTCGTGTAATTCTTATATTTATCTTATATTAAGATGGATTTAGAAATTATATACGAGACAACAAATAGATTGAGTTACAGAGCTATAAATTATACGCAAAAATATCTATTAGTGCTGAAAGGCTAGGCATCAATCAAAGCGATGCGCTGACAAAACACAATCGTCAAACGCCAACATTGGACGGCACAGGAAAGAGTCGGCTCTAAATCAACGCGAACTCAATCAAAAGAGAAATAAAGAAGAAGAAGATAAAACAAAAAACAAAATAATAAAGAGCTGGCATTTAAAATGCTATCCAACAACTCTGATGAGGGAAACTACTAAATGAATGAGTGGAAAACTTTTAATGGAGGTCTTGAGGTCTTACCGACAACGTTGAGCGTGACAAAGCTATTCATGGTTCGACCCCATCGGAAATCCACTCTACATCGATATTCCATGCCGTCATCCTCTCTGACCGGAAAAATTTTGAGCAGCGCTGGCCGTACGGCGAGATCAAAGGAAGCCCGGTTTCCGGCGAGAGCGTCGCCGCGAAAGTGTGTGGCGTTTGCCAACGGCTCGTCGCGCGCGTCGACCGTATAGATGGGCACACGAGACGTGTTGCCCCTATACCACAGAATTAGTGTGATGTCGTCGTCGGCCGACGGTTTGGTCACATTGCAGGGCAACGCCGCCACTCCTCCCGACACTGTCCGGTAATCTGGAAATACTGAACAGTTTGGCATTAAATTAATTTTGTTTTGTAATTGTGGAAAAATCATGTCTCAATTTAATTAATTTAATTTGTTTAGTAAATTGTGTTGATTTATATTTAATTGTCAAAATAATTTTATGCAAATATTTGTACGCGTTATGGTATGTATGTATGCCTCAAATCATTTTACACAACTTTTGCGAAATGTAATTGCGGTCAGATTTCTGTTTAAAGAGCGGTGAAAACTGGCGTTAATAAAGTTAATAATATGAAAAATTAATTAAAACTGGAAAATCTCGTTCTCTCGCTTAAACCAAACAACAAAACGAAAAAAATAATTGCATAGTAACTCAGGATAAGAACAATCAATAGGCGATGCGAACCAAAGCCGGAGTCGATTTGCTATTTCCCACACAATAAGCATTCATCACATAATAGGTTTAATTCACGTGACGCTATTGAAGCGTCAAAGAAGCGAATCGTTGCCACTATTCTGACTTCTCTCTCACGCATAAGAGAGCATTTCTTTTAGTAATTTATAATAATAGTTTTACGGGCGCTCACTCTATCCCAAGTATCCATTATTGAACAAATGACGCGTCGAGAAACCCAAGCAGTTATATAACAACAAATTACAGTAACTTTTTTTCTTCCTCAGGAACAATGTTTTAAATTAGGGTTGGCTTTGAGCGTCGAATTACAGCTTTATTTATACCTAAATTACGGCCGCAGTTCTGTTTTTAAACTGATGCCAAGAAAAAAAAACTGCAATCAAACGCCTTTATCGGAAAATATGTAAAAAAATATTGATTGAGAAAATTTTTCGTCATATTTATTTTCTCCTCTTTTTCGTCTAATCTTATATTATATCGATGTTTAAGAAAAATCACAGTCGATAAGTAACTCTAGAATTTGAATCATTATTTTTAAAAAAAAATTCAAATCTCAATTTTCTTTAAATTGAGATTTATTTAATTGGTTCACGAAAAGGATTAAATGTTCTTTAAAAAAATTTATAGAAGTATTTGTTAAGATAAAAGCCTATATATTACAAATAAGACATTTAAATCGCTATTATAAGTTTCACTTGTTTAATAAAAAGATTATTTCACAGTAAGAATAACTGCTGTAAAAATATTTGCTAATACTTGAACAAGATTTGACAAATTTGTTTGTGTTTGTAATTTCCAAGAATAAGCGCAATTGATTTAATAGTTTGCGAAATAATCTAACTTAACTAATCTAACAGTCGCGCAAAAAAAAATAAAATCAAACCAAACATTCATTTCTCAAAATTGTTGAAAATAATTATATGCAAAAAATAATGGTTGATAATAATAATCTTATTAATAATGGTTGAGTTTTTTTCTCCATCTATTTTTTCCATCGCTTCGTTGAAATTGTCAGAAGCATTGTCTCCAACAGCATGTTTACACTTTCCCGCATTTATATATATTTATATATCTATTTTTTAAGCATTTCAAAAGTGTAACGGCGCTCAACCGAGCGATTAGTTTAACGCCATCTGACAAATTTCACAATCCTATTGACAAATTGAGTGAGTGAGCGAGTCGTGACGAGAAATAGTAAAATGCGTTTTTGTGACAATAACGCGATACGCGATAGTAAATGCTTTTTAAGGCATGAAAATAAACCAATTTTGAATATATCTGCTATTTTAGCTTAAAGTTTAAGACAGGTTTTATATTTTAATGATAATTCAAATAATTAATAATTTTTATTTAAATTGTATTTCCTATATATTAATGAGTAGAGAAATTGTATATTAAAAGATATTTTAACTTAAATATAAGTTATGTAATAATTAGAATAAAAATACATAGACTGTTATGAAATTGTGGCATATATTAGATGCAACAACTATTTCTATTATTTTAATTAATTAACAAATAATTTTCAAACATTCTAAAACTTCATTAGTATTTTTGAAAATAGAAATTCTTTCGACAAATCCTTTATTACATTAAATTATAATTTTACTAATAAAATATATTTCACTAAATATTTGGCTATTGAAAGCAAGATTTGCCTAAAAAAACTCGAATAAATACATGTCTTAATGATAACAAGGATAATAACGAAATCGTATATATCTTACCAGTTTGATCCTCGATTCCATTTCCTGATAATTTGATTCCTGATGGAAAAAATGCTGTAAAAGAAAACGATATTCAGTAATGAACAGCCAAAAGAGTTCGCATTTCACAATAGTTAGAGGCCTCTAAACATTAGCTTTATTTTTAATGATATATCACATATAGAGTTAGCCGACGTTCGCAGCAGACGTTTACTTAAGAGTAAAGGATAAAATATCGGTAAGAATGTCTCAGTTTTACTTGTTTTTGGTCACTATTAGAAAAACTTTTTTTTCTCCTACGATAAGTCTTCATTTGTACTTAATTTTTTAAAAAATATTGAGAACCTCTGATGTATTATTTCGGTGTCAAACGTCCAGTAAAACATACTTTAAAGCGAATTTTTTTACGCGTCAGTTTTAAGCCCAAAGACGTCAAAATTAATGATAAATACCAACAGAAAAAAAATTATAAGAGGAAACAAAGAAATAAGTAACAGAAGGTTATTGAACCGATAATGGCGAGGAAAATATCAGAAGTGATTAAGACATAAGAAGGGAAAAAGAAGTATTTATGGAGATTTTTTCTCTCTCGTCTATCGAAACTTTTTCCGAGTTAAAGGGAAAAAACGTTTGCAATAATTGCGAGCGTAAAGAATGAGAAGTGGTTGGTTAAGCACGAACTTAAGGCTCGCTCATTATCTGACTAACAAAATCGCATTTTAACAACAAAAAAAAATTTGATCACTAAAGATGAATAATTCTGTGATTGTCTCTCGCTTTTATTACGATACAGTCCTAATTACTAGGCTTATATGTCAAATAGTAGTGTAATTAGTGGCAAATTAGATCAAATAACATAAATGATGCAAAACTTCCCTTTTTTACTATTAGGGTATAGACTCGAGCGAAACATTATGAATGGCTATATTTTTTTATCTTTTTGTAATTTTCTCAATTTTTTGTTTATGTTTCCTATTAAATTCAATTCCAATTCTGTTGTGCACTCTTATTATAAAGTAATCAAATTTATTTTGTTCGTCGAAAGTAATTTAATTTTTTGTACATTTATATTTTTTGCGAGTATTTTTTTATTCTGCGTAGAATTTGTAATGTAATTTATATAATTACAAAAAAAATAATTATTGGCTGATAAGCAATAAGGAATTAAATTAATTTATTATTTTCAGTTTAAGTTTAATTTGGATATTATTTTACAAAAATATCTAATAAATTCATTATAATTAAAATTAATTTCGATTTAAAGATTTTAATTCATTAATGAAATTAAAATTTTAACTTTTAGTTTCGATAGGTTTCTAATTTTTCAAATTAACAGACTTCAAATTTCCTGCTGTTTAGTTATAAAAGTATGGGTGATTTATTTTGATCAAAAGAGATAATGTAATTCATACTTAAATATTTTATATTTATATGCATTTAAAGTGAATATTTTATTCACTATACATAAGAGAGCTGCTCATTATAATTCATGTTTGCTTAATTTTTGATATCCTTTTATTAGTCCATAAGTATCACCAAAATATGCTTTAAAAAATAAAATATTAGGCATAAATTTACATAATAATTTCTCGGGAGATTTTTTAAAACTCAATCAATAGGAAAAAAAAATATCAAAACCATAAAATTAGAAAACAATAATTGCGACATATATTAATGGTATGTATGTTTACCTGCTTTCGCAATCAAATTCCTCGCTCCGAGACATTTATTGAGTGTGTTTGATATGATAATCGTATCATAAATAAGAAGTAATAGCTTTACAGATTGAGTAGTGCGCCAAACGTATCTCATGGTCCCTCATTGATAAGCGATTTTTGCGGAGTTGTTTTTGATGTTTAGCCTAAGATCTAATGCAGAAAAAAGAAAACGTCTTATAAATAAAAATATACTTAAAATATTCAAAAATGTAAAGAAAATATATTTATATATATATAACTTTATATATAAGTTTATAAAGAAATGCTAAAATATGAATTGGAAATGAGTGCATAAAAAAACGTATAAATTATTATGCTTTCAAAGTAATTTTTCTCCACTCTTCTCTTTCCGACTACATTTATGTGTTTGATTTTTATAAACCTTTTCTTGTCATATCACTAAATTATGGATAGAGTAATTTTTCAAAGTGCTTCTTAATGTCGATACAGGCGAGAGGAGAATGGTTATTGAATTTGTTTATGTGATTAATTTTCGCAAATAATAAACCCAATAATAATATAAGTGATTGATTCTATCAATATTTATTTTCATTCGAAATAATTTAATAAATTATGGCTAATTCTATAAGCGAAGAGACACTTTCAAATTTATTTAACCATTTGAAACATTCAATTATTCCGTTATAATATAGAGTATTCAGCAAAGAAATGTAAATTAACTTTTATAAAACTAATGTTACAAATATATTTGTGACAGTTTTAAAAGATTTATAAATGTTTCGCAAGCTTTGATTCAAAACTTTTGAATTAGTGAGACTTAAATATATAAAACGAACAAAAATACTTCATACAATTTTTACATTTTACATTGTTTTAAGCCGTTTCGAGTCACGCTTTAATAATATAACTTTATACTAAATTAAGAGTTAACTCTTATGTGCCATTAAGTATTCGCTTAGCGACAAGTTTGATAGTAATTTAAAATAAAAGATAATCATCAAACACTAGACCGAAATTAATAACAAAATCATTTTCGTCTCGTAATCCTAAATAATAAAATAATTATGTTTCAGTAGCGCTCCATTGAGGCGCTCAACGCATACATCTCCGAAATGAGGTGAAAACTTCTTTTTGCTGCACTTAAGGCGAAAGACAAGTTAATGCGAGTGTCTTTTCATGACTTTCATTTCGTGTTAAGGATAAAAGCATAATGTAATCATCGGCGCTCTCGAGTAGAAAACGCCGAAGAATTGGCAAAATCTCAACAATGAAAGTGCATTTGCCTGCGCTTCCCCTTTAAGACACATTAACCTATAAGTTATAACGCTCTCGAAATGAAATAAAAAGGTGAAACCCTATCAAGATTTAGCGCCGTATCTACCCTTTTAAACCCGAAACGGTCGAGTCATTATGTGGGCGTGAGTGTGTCGGCCGCGAGAGAGAGTGGCCGCTATAAAACGCTCAACGATGTGATAACTTTATCTCTATTGAGGCGCTCATCCTCTCAGAGCTCATCTTCTGAACGCTTTTCGCGGTAATTAACGAGATTTACGCCTTAATGGTGTGCCATCAAAATAATGACCATATATTTAATCTTGTCAGACAAATTCAACAATAAATACGAAATGATTGCGCTGTTAAACCGTAACTACACGTGTAGTACACGAATATCTCATTTAAAAGTCAAATTTTTAAGGATTGATTTCTAATTCAGTGACCGATACGTTGTGCGACACGTATTGAAAGGTCGCAGACTTGTCCACAACAGAAAAATAGATATATCATGTCCATTGTTAACAGATTTATAACAGCTTTATAAAAATGAAACACAGCAAATAAAAGTCGCGTACAAACTTTGACACAAACAATCGAGACTATCAATGTTTGATTTATGTATAGTTGTTGTGCGATATTCAATATTTGTATTACAAGTTACTCAACAAATTGATACGCAGTTCAACAGAATTCTGCGCAGAGTGTGCTTAAAGTGGAATTCTTAGACTAAATAAATATTTACTTTTATGAAAATATGAGATTAAATTTTTAGATATATTGTAAATATAATAAATATAATTTATTTAGTTATATAATTGCTAAGATATAACATAGAGATATTACAAAGATAACTGCAAAAAATAAAATTTTTACAAATTATATTATAATAAATAGATTTAAAAATTTTTTAAAAATTTTACTTAAGATCAATAATAAATATTTCATATTTTATTTATTATTTATTAATTAACTTTATCTAAAGTTTATGCAAAGTTTTCAAAGCAGTTCCAAAATTAATTGACAAATTTAGTATACTTTTTAAAACGCCAAAAATGCTGATAAAGTCAAACAATAAGAAAGATAAACAACAAACCGACAAGTAATAAAAGTTTAGAGCATTACAACAATAAAATATTTTTCAGATAATAAAAAATAGGCAGTTATTGTTGAGTTCAAAATAAAAAAAATCCTAAGCGAGTCAGAACTGACACAAAATTTTCAAAATCTTAAAACTTATTTTGTATAATATACACCATTACTTATCATT
>JAQIYA010002032.1:0-10919 GCA_034699355.1 Microtritia minima
ACATATAAATATTTTAGTTTAAAATATCAAAATTTCACAATTTAATAAATCATAAACAGGCATTCGACTAACGTTTGTTTATATTGAATTATTACTTTTAAGTTTTACATGTTTTTCAAAATAAAAAGCTGACATTATTAAAGTTATAGGCGTCCATAAACTGACAACATGGCAACTCTATTTACCCAAACCCATACCCACGGCCTGTAAAATAAAGATATTTATTAATAATATATTGTTAATGCAATTTTATATTTTCAAAAATAATGTTTAATTTTCATATTTAAATTTTGATTGAAAATATACAAAAGCTTAAGCATATAATATATTTTTCAGAAATGTAAACATATTAAATGAACGATTTAAAAATCTTGTCTGCATTATTGAGCAAAATTTTAATGAGTGCAAATTTTATTGCTTCAATTTAAAAACATGTCGCTAGAAATGAAAACAGATTTTTTACTGTAAACTAATATCTAGTTTTGCAATAATTTTTTTAAAATTACATCAAACACGATGAATACGCATGAATACGCAATTACTAACGACAGCAAAAATTTTTAAAAATTTAAAAATTAACAAAAAAATTAAATATTTGAAGAGGACAAGTAGATGACAGGGAGAGGACAACTCTAAATTAATTTATTAAATTATTGATAATTTTATAGCGGGATTGACATATATGCAAATTATCACATAAAATACTTTGTTGCTCAAAGTTTCCCTCTCTATTATTTTTGTTTCTACCATCCTCTTCACTATACTCTCGGTGCACTTGCCTTTAATGGTTTGTCCGCTTTCAAAGGTCGGTCTGCCTTCAATGGTCGGTCCGCTTTTAGTGACTTGTCACTTGATTTCAATGGTCTGTCCGCTTTCAATGGTCGGTCTGCCTTCAATGGTCGGTCCGCTTTCAGTGGTCTGTCGGCTTTCAATGGTCTGTCGGCTTTCAATGGTCGGTCTGCCTTCAATGGTCTGTCGGCTTTCAATGATCGGTCTGACTTCAACGGTCGGTCCGCCTTCAATGGTCTGTCGGCTTTCAATGGACGGTCTGCTTTCAATGGTCGGTCCGCTTTCAGTGGTCGGTCTGCCTTCAATGCTCGGTCCGCTTTGAGTGACTTGTCTTGACTTGACTTCAATGGTCGATCCGCTTTTAGATTAGCATCTTTGCCACCGCATGCAATTTCTAAGCCTTTAAATATCAAAGACAAAATAGTTAAATAATATTTAAATAACATGACCATCATTTGATAACTTACAGATAATTAAGACAATTATCGTTATCGTCACTTTAATGTACATCGTGTCAAAAAATGGCCTCCTATGCCTCGGTTTAATACGACACGTACAAATGTAAATTGATTTTGCAAGTGTTTAATATTTTAAAATTTAATTTCTGATCGATCTTTAATAAAACATCTTGAATGATATATTGGTTTGAAATTACAGGATATGCCAGAGTGTATCATAGTTTTATAGTTTTACTTAATTTATATTTGCAAATCAATAAAACTTCTAAAATTAATGTTATAAAACTTAAACCATAGTTGCACAGAAAATATATTCTAAATTATGCATTTGATAATTTACAATGTCATACATCATCAATTTATTAATAATTACAAAATTAATTTAAACATTAAATTCAAATTACTTAAAAGATTTATTTTTACAATAGTAATTATTTATCTTTAATAATGTAACTTAATTAAACTTTAATTTGACTATTTTTCAAATATTATAGAATTAATACATAATATTAAATCTTTATTTATAATTATGAGTTTATAACAATAATAATTTATAGTCATTTCAAATTTCTGTTTTTATTTTATGAATAGATTTCAGTTTAAAACAAGAATTTTTTATAACTAAATTAAACTTATTTTGTTCATTTTTGTGTTATTTAAATATTTTTTTAATTTGTATATAATATTAACATTAAAAGAAATAGAATTTTTAGGCACAATTTTTTTCCTTATATAATTTGGACCCGAAAGAGAAAGGGAAGGAAAGGACCGCCAAAATAGGGCACATTTTTGCGCCAAAGATATGCTATAAATTAGACAGATTGGCCACTATAAGCTTCCAAATTTATGTCTATACATATTTCATAACAAATATTAATATATTTCTAATGAGAGTGTTTTATAATGTAAAAAATTATAAAGCAAAGTGAAGCAATTGCAATTAATTACAATTAAAGAATTTACATTTAAACAAAATTCTCCATACATTATAGTAATCTAGTATTAATGTTTAATTTAAGTAATGAAAAATAATTTTTTTACAACAACGTCATAATTTATATATTTTAAAATTTGATGCGAAAAAGGGATAAAACTGAACACTTACTCGTTAAATTAATGTACTGTACGAACACGTCGTATAAAATTTCACTCATAAAAATTAATTTTTTTATCGTTTATCATTATTTTAATTTAAGAAATTAATTGGTGCAGTCCAGCGAAGCCGAATTTCTATATTTCGGTTCTCGAATGACAAGATGCAAATCAGAAATTCTCATTTTATGTCTAAATAAGTTCTAGACTTATTTAAGATCTATTACTCTAAATTGAGTAACAAGTAAGTTGTAATGTTTATAAATATCTTGAATACATTAATAAATGTATGAAAGTATTTAATATTATTACTTTGTTGATTGACATTTTGCGCAGTGATGTTTAACAAAAAAGACTAATATCAAAATAGGGTAAATTTTAATATATGTAATAATTTTAAATACTTAATTATGATATTTCATTCTTAAATTGTATTTGAATGATGAATTAAATGTTCAAAACTATAAAACTGAATTCATATAACTTATTTACCAGTTTAATTAGATAAATGATTTTTGAAAATTAAAAATAACATTCGCTTATCAATTGCATTCCTGTTTAATATACTGCGTGAAAGACAAGTCGAGTCCTGTATGATATATACAGTAAAGCAAATTTGTATAAAACAAAAAATTTTATTTAATTTCTCTTTCGTAAAGCTCGCCCTCTTTTAAGATGCGTTTGAGTCGTCATATGATAATAAATTATTACACTATAATGTAAATTTAAATTATAATTTATAAACTATATCACCTCAATATGATTTAACAATAGCACAATAGTATAAATAAACACAAACTTTTTTAACTTATAGGTCGACCGCCATCAATACTTAAGCACAGTAACAGCATCAGAGAAGATGATAACGTGTCGATAGGAGGTTGCAGTATTGATAACCCTTTAGATGATAATCATTACAATGACAATGTCCACACAAACATGACTGAAAGAACCGTCAAATTTTTATCTGTTATGTACGCCCTATTTCTGGTGGTAATCGGCGCTATAGTAGCCCTCGGAGGCATAAACAGTCCGGTCAACGACTGGGACCACGTTTTCAGCATAGTTGTCACACTCGTCAGCATCGCTTGGGTCGGATTTATTCATTGGGATATTCAGAAATATAAAAAATGGGCGATCGAGTACTTGAAGCCCGAGTTCAACGAAAAGCCGACCTCGAGAGACACCTCAAGCAACAAATCGGTGGTCACGACGGACAGCTATGACGGCTTGAGTCTGAACACGGCCGTCATCTTCAACACCTACAACAAGCCCATCGACGACGTGGTCTCCACCGACAAATTCTCGTGCGCTTATCGTTTCAGTCACGGCAAGCATTCGGGAAATTTTTACCTCAAGTGCGGTATGACTGGTAAGTGAATTAAGTCATAGTGAATTAATTTTATATTGGCGTTTGTGTTTCACTTGCGTTCATTCAAGTTATTTATAGAACCATCTCGTGTTTTCTAACAACAAGATCAAAGTTTGCTTTATATAAAACTTATTTACTTGTTTTTTTTATAACGATAAGTTTTTACAAGTTCAACATTTGTTATCGAATAGATTAACAAGTGTTATAAATTTTATTATCATTTAGACTGTAATATTTGACTTTACTATTGACCTTCAATAGTAAACATTTCTATTCTTTGCCTAAGAATAATAATTATAAAGAAGACGTGAGATAAGGATGACATTTAAATTTTAGCAATTAAAATAAATTAAGCGTTAGATAATAGTAACGAATAATTTAATAGACCTTAATAGACACATTAACTATATTTTTATAACTTAATATCAATATTTTAAAAAACTAAATTCATGAGCAATGCTTTATCTCTTTAATTAATTAAAATAATAGAGTCTGTGAAAGAGAAATTGTTTCATTAACAATGTTTAAATTGTTGAATTAAATTATTATAATTTTTTATAGTCTTGTTAACTATTAAATTTAAATAAATTAAAAATTTAATTGTTGCTTCATTAAAATGATAATGTATGCCAATAGTGTAAGTTAATGCCAATAAGTGATAGACATTTTTTGCTTTATTTTACCAAAAATACAAAACTTATATTAAGTTTTCAAAATTTTTGCAAAATAATTCTTAATTAACAATTGTATTGGATTTTATCAAGATATCAGTGCGAATATCATGCTTTTCACTCAGAATTGATATCTTCTGATTTAATAATCTGGTTTAAAATTCTTTTAATATACTGATATAGATATCTAATATAATAGTCTAAGATTAATATATTAAATTTAATCATAAAGATTACTAAAATAGATTATAATTATTGTTATCAGCTTAAACTTAGAACCAAAATCAATTTTATGACGTTAGAGACAAACCTTGATTTGTTAATAAGTTAAATCTTATATCTTCAATCTGGATATTACTTATGAAATAAAGAATTACTGTTGAAATGAATATTATATAATAAATATTATCTTTTAAATTCTATAAACATTTTATTATACTCTTACAATATTAGAATCAAATTTAATATAATATAAACCTCTTTGTTTTAATTGACTTTTAAAATTAATCGAGCGATTAAAAATTAAAATTTAGTGAACATTTACTAATAATGATGAATTAAAATTAGGAGAGATTTCAAATCATTCAAATAGAAAGACTGTATACAGCAGGGGTTAAAAATATAATTATTTAATACATTTTTTCTGAGACTAGTCAAGAATGTCAAATGATATTTGTTAAATATTAGCATTTTTTCTTGTAATATTTTGCATTTTTTTAATCGAGAAAATATAAAAACTAATAATTTTATGTTAAAGTATTCAAAAGTAAATTAATCATAATAAATGAATTTAGAACGAGCTATAAATTTTAATATTTAAAAATACAAACAAATCTGAGTCAAAATGATTAACCAAACTCTTAATTGTTGTCAGTGTTCTGTATGGGCAGTATCATACATCAAGGCGTCAATTTGGCACAACAGGCCCACTATTTCACTGAGGATAACGAGGAATGCAAAAACTCGGTCAGTCTTCTCGTCTATTTGATCCGTTGTGTGGCTTCGTTTTATCAGCTCTACTTTGCGTTTAAGTATTCAAATGTAAGTTAAAGAATCAATTATGTTCGTAATTAAATTATTGTATCATTTGTGTAGATATTAATTAATCGCTATAAGATAGTGGCGAGATTTGCTTTAATGCATTTGGTGGGCACTTCGCTGTCGTTCTGGTTCAGCACAATCATCGAGGAGGCCATAGAGGGCTACGTTCATAAAGTGATGGATATGCCCGGAACTGTCAACTACACGCATATCGACGGCGAGGCTGTCTTCAGAAAGGCTGTCAAACATCATATGTACTGCTGGGAGAATGCTTTGGTCAACACTGACTCGTTGGACGCCTTACCATATTTATATCCGTTTTCCATTGAGTACAACATTATTCTCGCTTCCGTTTGGTATATAGTCTGGACTAATGTCGGTAATGCACAAAAAATCTTAACTATCTTTATTGCTGTTTACCCATTCATTACTTCCTTTTCTGTAGGAAATTTGATAAATTCCTGTATGATTTATATGTAGGAATTTTTTTTAACCTTTTGATTCGCTTATCAATTATTTATAAAAATGGTATTAATTTAAATTATTATTTATTAAACTTTTAAAATTACGATTACAAGAGTTGTAGATAAAAATAATTTCGAAAACAGTATTCATTCATTTATCGTTCATAATTTTTTAATTTAAATGTTAACTTAGACATGGCAATGAATTTTGACATTCAATTAAGACTGACCGATATAAAAATAGGCAATAAGCGAATTTAAATTCACTACCTTTTGTCAGTAAAATTAAGTGCGAGCTAAATATATTTTAATAATTTAACAACTATTATTAATTATTAGTTAATAGAATAAGAAAGATTTAATAGATAAACAATTTGAGATAAAGTGATTTAAAACAGTGTTAATTATAGATGAGGAGTATTCCTAGAAATATCACTCTTTTAGAATATTCTTAACATAATCATAAATGATGACTTGAAACTCATTATTATAACTTCAGGAACAGGAAATAATGACAATAACGCGAGACCACATATTTTGAAGCGAGAGTTTAGCGAAGACGCGACGACGGGAACTATAGAAGTGAATTACAGAAGCACACTATCGATTAACGCCGACTGTCACGCCAGTAATTTAGGCCTGTTTGGAGGTCTTCTCACTTTACTCGTCATTCTGACCACAATTGTGATTTTCTTCACCACTATTAAGCACGAACACTATAAAGACATCGGTGTCGGCATATTCACCGCACAGACAGGCATTTTAACTCTCTTCAGCGTAATCGCTATACCTATGGCTTATAGAAAGATAGTCAAACTGGACGTTGTTAACCATCGCCATCTCGACGACTCGTCCACAGCTATGGACGATATGCTGGTTTTAATACCGCTCCCATTTTATTATGTCTATTATGTGCTGTCCATTAGAGCGGAAATCAATTTCGGCAATACTAATAGCATAATTTTGATCGTAATCTACTTATTAACCATCATTGAGGTGTCAGTACAGACCCCGTTCATAGTGGACGGACTGAGGCGATGCTCGAACAGCAGGAAACTTCGATTTTCAAAGCCAGGCCGAGGTTTAGTGACATTCGCCATAATTTTGAATATAAGCAGTTGGATATTGTTAACGTTTGAAATCAAATCAGTGGACAAGTATCACAATATGGCCTCCTATTACGGCAAATTTATTTGGATGATCCTGTCGGACACGGCGTTGCCATTAATGCTGTTTTATCGGTTTCACTGTTCGGTGTGTCTCAGCGATATCTGGAAACACGCCTACGAGAAGGACGAAATTCACTTTCACTGAAAATGTTGAACGTTTTTCAATTGATTAACTTTCATCAAAGGAATTGCTTGGAAAATAAAAAATAATAATAAGTGTGAATTTTAAAGTATTTAAAATACTAAATTTTTGTACATTAATTTTTATTAATAATATGAAATTAATTAATAGACATTTTTATGTTACCTTTTAGTATTAGTCTTTGTTAATACATTATTTTACTTGATTAATATACAGTCTGTATCGAGTAATGGTTATTTTCAATTACACTTTGAGTTTCTTCTATTTATTAAATCTAAAGCCTAAACAAATAAACCATAATTAATAGCGAACAAAAATTATTAAACAAATTATCAAATTATTTTTTTAATATTTAAGCATTAAAATTATAAGTATCGAACTGTTATGTGAATAAAGTCAATTGTTTTAAAAACAAATGTTTAAACATTATTTATATAATTTAATTAAAAGTCTATTAAAGTTGAATGTAAATCACGTCTAAAACTAACTCGTAAGAGCAAAACAGGAAAATATTTAGCTTTAATAGGATGTTTCACTTCCAGGTTATGACACCAAACTTTAAAATTTAAAATATCGATAGTTAATATTTTTAGTCTGTTAAATATGGATTACACCTAAATATATAATGCGATCAATTAATGCAATTATATCAAACGTGATTATATTAGCAATTGTTTGCCATAAAAGAATATTAGTTGAGTGTGATTGTGGTTTGCCAGCCATACCTGAATCAATGAATTTGAGTCTTTACAGCTCAAAATACAAAGAAAACAGCCAAATATCATATTCATGTTCAACAGATAAGAGCGAACTAATCGAAGGCAAACATAGAGTGTGTCTTAATAATGGTTGGCGTGAAGCGCTTCCGCGATGCGGTATGATTGGCATCACTTTTAACATTTATTTGGATAGTATTAGATTTTAATTAAATGCTTTATACTTTTCTAAATTTAATAATAGCCATAGAATTGAATTCAGTGAAACTAAAAAGTATTGAAGTATACGAAGAAACGAAACGAAAACCTATTCATACATATTCCCTGAATGGAAGTGCGATGAATAACAAATCGATTTGTATGGCGTCCACTGTGAACGTGCCTCCCGTTTATCGCAATCAATCGTGGATTTTCAAAATGAATCGAGGCTTAGATATCGGTTACTTCACGATTACGCTTATTGTCGACAATTTGCACAGTTTTCACAATTATTTGAAAAACGGAAAATTAAAGCTAAACGCATCCATTTATGATATTAATTCCTTAAAATTATGTGAAATCGAAAAAATAGATTTGCTATCGAATAATACTAAAATTGGTTTTTTATGCGATTCGACGCCGAAAATAATGAGATCCCAGGAAGGAGTGGACGAAAGTGTTAGAGAAGTGAGATTACAAGTAAATGTTAGTGACATATATGTGCGAACAGCTATTTGTGACATCAAATTGCTGTCTCTGAACGAGTCGTGCGGCAAACCAGAGAAGCCGCTCAACTCTAAATGGCTGGTGTCCGACAAGACATACGTCGTCTTTTCGTGTAACAATGGCTACGATTTGATTGGCGATCAGAAAGTGGTCTGCGGTCACAATGGAAAGTGGATCAACAGTTTTCCAATCTGTTTGCCGAATAAAACTTGTGACTTATCAGCCATTTATGACAAAAATCCGTCAATACGTGTGCTTCAAAATGAAAGTCTAATTAACATAAACGGCACGCTAGTGGCGGACGAGAAGAGCTTCGTTTCTTACACGTGTCCATCATATAATGATAGCGCCGTTATGCACATTCAATGCGTGCACGGAATGTGGTCACAAATTGAGCTCTTATGCCAACATACAAACCATAGTAAATGCTTTTACTTTAAAATATTTGTTATTCTTTTTTATTAAAATATAATTATATTTAAAATCAAAATTTTGAATGAACTAATGTTTGAGCCCGTTATAACAAACTTAGTTAATAATTCACTTCCCGATAAGCCTCTATATTATTCTACTCAGTTAAACAAACTGAAACCAATAAAATTTGAACGGTAAACCAAACCATTTTGAGTGGAACGAAGTGGGTCTCGGGTTAAGGGGGGGTTGCTTGGTTTTAGGAGGATGGGGGTATTAAGAGGCGTTATCATGTGATATGTCATTCTTCAGCTTTAAATAACCAGTTTGTTAAAGCGGGATAAAACATTCCTTATATGGATAGAATCAAACTTTGTTTTTAAATAGCATACAATAATCATATTAATATTTCAGACAACAACGCTAACGAAATAAGGAAAAATAATATTATTTTGATTATAATTGCTATGCTGTGCTCATTCATATTTGGCGGGTTAAGCATATCGATTGTGGTTTACGTGATCATCAAAAGAAAAAAAGTTCAACAAAAACGACCAAACATTTCAATTATGATAAACGAGCAAAACGAACACGAGTTTTATGAAGATTACACGCCATTCGAGTCGATCAGAAGCAGCCGTTTAAGTGCATTGAATTACAGTCAGGAGATGATGAACTCGCTCTATGGAGATCTGGAAATAACGTGAATCATAATGATTAGCATTTTTTTCAATTGGGTATCGCAATAATAAATATTGTTCAAACAGACTTCAAAGTACTTGAATTGCATATTAATTGAAATGTTTTAGAGTGAGATCAACTATAAGGGATATTATTGAAAAATTAATTTCTAACATCAATTGTTTAATTTTAGCAGAAATAGATTGATAAACTTTATTTAACGCCAATAATTATTTATTATATATTCTATTTTATTATATATGAATAAAGCACAAGCATTTTACACTTTTATTTATTGTAATTTAATTTAGTGATATATTTCAAAGAAATCAAAATCTTCGAATTTAACTAAAATAGTAAATAAATAAATAAAATTAAAATTAAATAAATTTTTAGACTGTAAAGCTGTTGCCAATATAAAACTAATAAATTAAGTAATTTGCAAATTTAACCAAGTCTACATGATTTAACTGTCCAGATGTTTAGAACTTTCGGTCAAGGATTGCCAACTTTATACAGATCAGTCTATAGAGAACTGATGAGGAAGTCGGTTGTCTTCAAAGGCGATTATGAGTTTAATTAACTTAAACTGAGTTAAACAAACTTAAATTTATTCTCGAATACTTATTTATATTTGTAAATGCAATCAAATGTAAATGGCAATAAATAAATTGATTAAACATTTTAAAAAAACATCTCTGTTTTGACACATTAACCTTTCAGTAGAAAGGCCTAAAAACTTCAGCTTTTGGAAAGTTGGTTAGAAAGTGTATGTGTTAAGGGAAGCCAACTTGCAGTTAGTGTATTATTTAATACATAATCGCGAATCGATGCATAGATGCGCAAATTATTGTATTATATATTAAAATTAGAGCATAAATATTTGTAATAATGATTGCGCGTATTATATGAACACATGTTGAAATAAGATACATAAAGACAACAAATCTATTATTATTACATTTAGTTTCTTTCGTTAGTTGAATAAAATTTTTAAAATCTATTATTATATTGTTTATTAGATCTTTATTTCTTTTCTGATTATTTAAAATGAATAAATATATAAAACAGTGCGACAATAACTATGCTTATAAACAGTTAACTAATTTATATTTGAATAGATTAAAACATGTTAAAAGTGAATATATGACTAAAATTAGTGAACAAACATTTTCATATTATATGAAACTAATAATAGAAGAAAAAAG
>JAQIYA010002033.1:0-10913 GCA_034699355.1 Microtritia minima
AAAAAAATCACTTTATTATTGTAAAAATTATTAATATTTACAAATAAGCAGGTTATCCCTTAGAAAAGTGATGTTTTTTATAAGCAAATGTATTTTATAAGTTATAACTATTGAGAATTTTTGAAAATTTTTACTAATTGTATAAGTTATAATTAAAATTTTATCTAAATTTTTAAAGTTAAAGAATGCATCATTCTATTTATTTTTTGAATTAACCTATTTATGAGTTTTCTTTGCAAAAACTGCAAAAATGTTCGATACAATGTAAAATGTAAGATACACGAAAACATCAAATTGAAAGCTTAAGGTCTATCCTCGAGCCTTTGCTCATCTCTTACATCAATACACAACTACCACACAGTTTTATTGTTATTCAGTTGAATGGTTACCGTAAAATAAGTTGAGTTGAAGTCATTTGAATAACACTTTCTGAATGCATTATTTTAATGGTTATCTTTTGGCGCATATATTTATCTAAATGGCTTCTACTTTATCTTCAATTGTCTCCGACACACATTAATTATTAACACTACAACTGTTACTGTATATCATAAATATTTTTATATCAATATTAAATACAACAAATTAATTTAACACGTTTGTTGATATACTTTGAAAGCCATGTATTTTTTATGAGTTTAATGACATTTTATTATGTATTACTCTTACCTGAATGTCAGAGCGAAGACTTGAGGGAGTAATCTCTTGACGTCTAGCTTCAGATAATGTCTTTCCTGCAATTGATGAGACAGAAAGAAAATTGTTTATATTAGTTGTGCAACTCATCAACTCATTCATGTTGAACAGCATAAAGCTATACTATCATACTATTATCTATTACATTAAAGTCAAATGAGAGTGAGGTGATAGCATAAAAGTGACACTAATTTGCCTTTACTTCTGCAACCATCGCAGCCATTCATTCGCATTCATTCTCTGTATGCATCAACTAATCACAGCTTATTATTATCTTCAGTACTCATTTTGTTATTCATTCGCAAAATTAGTGAATGACTCACTGATTGATTTGGAATAAGATAGTAAAATATATTCAATTTGATATCTAGTTTTTTAATGATGCGCTACATATTTCTAGATAAATGCTTGAATGCATAGAAAAAGTTTAAAATGTATTATTTTGTTTTTTACAAAACTTGATTAATAATTGAAGTATATTTAAAATATTTTCGAACTAAAGACTAAAACTTATTTGTTATTTTTTAAAGTTTTGATTACTCTAAGATAATATATTCTTTGTAGTTACCGGCAGACCGTATACTTTCTACAAGTTTCTATATTAATAAACAAATAAGTTTACAAAAATATTTTTTATTAATTCTTGATATTTATATATTTTAATTTAAGTTAATTTTAAAATACAGACATGAATAAACTTTAAAATTCAAATAATATTTTTGAATTTGTCAGTTAATTATATTAAGATTAAAATTATATTAAGTTTAATGCTTAAAATAAATGAAATAATTTAATACAAAAGTTATATAATTTAGGATTTAATGTTTAAGAAGTAACAATAATAAACATTATATAATAATTTATTTATATTCATTGCTCTAAAACAAAAATTTCTAAATATGATTACAGTATTATTATTATTATTATTGCAGTATTATTCAACAACAATAAATTTTTGTTACGTATAAAATAAAAATTAATACTTTTTTCGTTAATTTCACATTTATTAAATCTGACAAAATTTATTAAACTCGGTGTTAAAATTCGTTTATTACAGTCGAGTGCAATTACAATCAACACAATTGTATTAGAAAATATGTTGATTATATCGGAAACTTTTATCAAGTGATACACAAATGACGTAAATGAACTCAATGTCATCACAATTTTCATAATTATTTGATTTAAATTCATTTCCAGCATTTAATTCACTTATGATTAAATTAAATTAATTGTTTTCGATAATCATCTTTTAAGCTTAGCATAATTCTTGTATCTAACTGTTATGGAGTTTGAGGGACAATAAATAATTTTTACATTTGCCAATTCAATGCGCGAAACAAAAATGTTGTCGACAAGTAAAACATTTATTCATTCGTTTTTGAGTGATCCAATAAATGCTAATTTCTTCAATATCAGAAGTTTTCAGACAATGGAGATTCAGGTTCAGATTCGATTTTGGAAACTTTATCACTTGCAGGTTCATTAGTATCATCTCAGTTAAATGCCTGATTTTCAGTTTTTTAAAATTTGCGCTTTTTATACATATAGTAATATAAATTATGCATTGATTAGATCATCAAATGATAAAGAAATGATAAACATAAATGACGATAAGTAAAGTGTAAGAACATTTGTTGAGTTAGGCTTAAACACGAAGTCTGACTTATCTATAGTAACATTTTCATTTTGCATTTTTAATGTATCGTCTTATACAGAAAAATTAGGATATTTAATTATAGGATACGGAATTATTAAAATAAATATAATTCCGTATATGGTATAAAATTATGTTCTTGATTTAAAAATTCCAATTATTCTTTTTAAAAATTCAAAAATATAATATATGTGTTTCGGTTTGTTCATAATTAGAAAGTGGATTTTATATTAAAAATTATAAATGATTTTTGATTTTTGGTAGCCATTGTTTTATATTATCGTTTTATATTATTATAGTAACTTTTAAAACCTAATACTTTATTCTATTATATTCATATCATTTGAATTTGTCACTATTTACACATTTATTTTACTTTAAACATTTATTTTATTATAAATTATTAATTTAGTGCACAAATTATCTAAATTTTTTGATTTATTGTGAGTGAAAATATGCTTGATTTTAATATTTTAGGCAAAATAAAGTTATTGACCTTTTTTAACGCACTATTTCTAGCGGTAAACTATAATAGTTATTGCTTTTTGCAATTTTGCATTCATAATGAGATTTTGATTTAGGGTTAACTTTCTTGCGGAGCAAACTGTGACAATAAATGCATTGGTATGAAAAAATATAAATATAATGTGTCCATTGGGAGCCTAAATATTATATAAATTACAATAAAGTCATCATTACTTTATTGATAAAATAATGCATTTTTTTGTTTTCCTATTTTAAAATTTACATAAGAGTATTAAATATAAGAATTGCAAGAGTTTGTATAGTTTTTTTCTATCTTAAAACTAATATTTAAGAAAAAGTGTTTATCTGAGAAATGTATGCCCAAAAAGCATAGGAGGCCTGCATTAGACTTACAATTGTTAGCTTATGGCTATCCACGAATACCAATGATTATATCAATAGAAAACGAAAAGAAACGAATCAACCAAATGACAGACACATCTGTGCATACAGTTGGCGAAGCGCTGGAGACTTGATTTTGACTAAAGTTTGTTATAGTTTTACATCGATATTATACTCGCAACTGAACGGCCTCTTCGCACACCAATTGCAATCAGAATAGTCAGAACAGTCAGAACTGTGTTTGCGTTTGATTGCAAGAGAAAAAAATTCGGTTGAGTTTGACTGGAAATGCGTGAAGAGTGAAACTATTGAGGAAAGGCGGAGACGAGCTTACGAAAGTAATTTCCGTCTCAGGCCTTAACTTCCATTTATCAAAAGGCATTTGGATTCTTGTGGCTCTGGATTATGCGGAAAGTTTGCCAAAACGTGCATACATTCAACACTGTTTATTTGGCGCGTTAAGGCAGAGGTATTGGCGTTGTTTTCGTATTTGATATACAAACTTGAGCCAACTTACAGGCAACTTATCTCAAGATGAATTGCCCATCCATTTAGATCTCTCAATAAAGCGCCGATTATTTTATCAAAACTTAAACTCGTTTATAGCAAACTATGCGCACACAGAGTGACCGCAGTTATGCCAGAATGCCTTTCAAACGCCTATTATTATCTCAAGAATTTCTTTTTCTGCCTTTTCTCAGTCATCGTCACTATCAATACAGTGTGATCTACACATGTATAAATCCAAGACACGTTTATATCGAGCCATAAGCTATAAGCTTATGACGAATGATGTGTCAGCTTTATCTCATTTGATTCTTCCAAATCATACTTTACTTTCCTATTTCTCTGCTGCTTCAATACTCCACTGATAAAAAATTCTCTCTCTCTCTCCTTCTCATTCTTTCTTGATATTACTTTTATTTCTTCCCTTCCCTTTCTGTTACGCTATCACTTTATTTTCATGGAAAGTTAAATTTAATACCACATTTGGATGGAATATACAATTTTAAATATATTCAAGTTGTAATTCTATCACGTTTCGCTAAACTTTTAGTATTGCTCTTATAGAACGCACCTTTCAATAGTAATAATTATCGATATATCCTTACTTTACATGCTCGTCGGCATGCATTTACGCGGTTCACATCAGAATTTGATGAAAACGCGTGACACTCCCCCGGAATGGCTCTCTCGCGCCATACATCACTTTATTTCATTCAAACACTTTCTACAGTGAGTCTCAATTCCCCTTCCAATTCATTTTTTACTGATTATAAATCAATGAGAATATTCTATAAATAAAATGCAAGGAATTTTTTCCTAGAAATTAAACGATACTTTATATTTTAATGCTAAACCTTTAAATAATACACTACACGTGCGTTTTATGGCTCATTTATTCAGAATAAAACTTTTATTGTAATTATTCTTATGGAAACAATGTATCATTTATGGTTAAGAATAATAATAATTCATTTCTACATTCATTTATATGTTTCGATATGTTAATAAACTAAATATTATTGAATCTTTAGAGTTGTATATTCCTAGCAAATAGATATTCAGTAAAACTTCGATTTTTAATCATTTTATGATTTAACAAAGAGAGTCGAAAAATGTAGTGTTACTTACAATATACTACACTTAGTATAACACTACTATACTACTTACGATAAGGATAGTAGTATATATATTACACTGATAAGGAATAATTAAATTAATAAATGAATTTATATCAACTAATTGCTTACATTTGTTTAGATATTTTAATTCTTAAAGATTATTTATTTTGCTAAACATTAATTTTAATATTATTTATGATAATTTATAAATAATTACATCAAATTAAATTATGATGAATAGATTCTAAATATTTTGCGCAAAATATTATATTTTTAATAACATCGATATCTCTAATAAATACTAAATGGTATAATTAGTATAAATGATTTTTAATACTAAATTAGTATAAATAAAATAAGATTAATTTATTAATTTTGTTAAATATTTTTTATAATTTAATTCGATTCATGAGTTTAACACTTTTATAGTTCAATTGTAGTGCAATTATAGTGCATTTTATTTAAAATTAAGTCAATTTAAACTATTTAATAGAACTAAAATTAAATTATTTTAAAGCAAATAAAGCTTTACTAAATTTTTATTTGCTTAACCCAATAGTATTGACATATCGTATTCGTAATTTGTATACATTATTTGTATGTGCATAGCATAGCATGCTTTAACTATTTTTAGATAAGTTTGTGCATATTGTTGTTATGCGTTGCGCTTAATTTCCATCGTTTGGTAATTGTGAAACAAAAATAATGTTTCACTCGATTCCTCAAAATAATGTTTCGATTTTTTGCAGTTCCATACCAGTGGTGCTGCAGTGGCACTGCTTTTTGTGCACAACTTTTATTATTAGCGGAGAGCAACTGCAAGCACGAGTTTTTTTTCGCAAATTGCATGCCATGTGAAACCATACTCACTGAATCTCATTCAAATCAATAAGAAACAGGACAATGTTAACTGTAAGCACATAAGCGTGCGTTCGCTTTTAAACTCGAGTGAAAAGCTTTAATACAAGTTTCCGGTGGCAGAACTTAATTTCGATGTATAAAAAGCTATTTCAATAAACGTGAGCTTCGCTCAACTATTGAAAGCAAATATACGTATTACTGGGAACAGTATTACCTATGTATGTGATTAGAGGAGACACAGAGGATGCGAGAGGAGAGAGAGATGTGATTATTGGAAATGAGGGCATAATCTATAGTTGGAATAATTTCAAATTACAAGAATAGTGAAATTATTAAAATACTCTCATAAACTTTCATCTCTCGTAATTTGAATGAGTTGTGGCGGCAATTTTTATCTCAAATTTTAAGTTGCGGCGGATATTCTGTGTAAATAAATCTCTTGTTAGCAAAAGCATAATAACGAAGTATAATAAGTTATATAATAAGCAGCCATTGTTGGAATATTTTAAAAGTATCTCATGTATGCTCTCACTAATGAAATATGAACAATGTTGACACTATAAACAACGACACAATTTACGCTATGTTTTAGTGTTTTCAATGCAATGTTTTATTGATACGATGCAATTTCGTAACCTGATTAAGATAATAATTCACTTCTTTAATATAAATGACAGCTGGATAACGAAAAGTATGCTACACTATTGTGTGTGTGTTTTACTACAATGCTTACTGTATTGTTCTTACTAAACCATTATTATTATTTTTGCAAAATATATGAGTTTTATGTTTCAAATATTCAATATGAGTTATTTGACTCGTGGGATACAAGCAAAACATAAATTATGCGTTAGTAGTGAACCAAACAAGACTATTGCCTTATTAAGAATGAAAATTAAATTTTATTCTATTAAATGGATTCTCATTTTTTTAAATGAAATATTTTTTGTTTAGCATAAAACTATTCGTTGGAAAAGTATTACGAAAGCTTAAAACTAAAATCAGCTCAAAAAGATTAATAGCGCTTCTAATGCGAAAAACGTATCTCATTAATTGTTAGAAAATATATAATTGGCAGCGTTTGTCTTTTGAGTAAAAAATAGCAGTTTAGATGGCTTTGCATTTACTTGTGTATTCATTTCATATCTGTAATTCATTGATGCGCACCGCAAGCAATTTAACGCTTCCTTGAGTTTCTTCTACGAGTCTTAGCCGACAACTCGAAGATGCCTTTAAGGCTTCTATTCTCGCTTTAGATGCTCGCCATCGTTACTCTTATTTCTTAATATAAATTATTTCAATATACAGTATATTATATAATACAGTACACCTTCGAAGATGACAACTAGATTTTGCCAACAAAAATAGTTGTAAACTCAAAAACAACTCTAAAACTTGCTTACATAGAGGTATTATAACATTATACAAAACTCATTATTTGCGTATTAAAAATCAATTTCCATCTAAGAAACAGATGAGTTGCCACATTCGAGGGCATACTGTACTTAAGTTTTCATTGGAAAAAAAATCTAAAATGCTAATCAACATCAATATAAAAAAGTTGGAGCCGACAGAAAGATAGTAAACTTGTTTCGCCATTCGTTTCGTTTATCTTCTTAATCCGTTTGCTCGCGATTTATCTCCTATTTTAGCTTTTAAAATAAATATTAAAGATCTGATGGAGTGGAGTACATATCATTATTTAACATCGCATACATATAATCTTTAGTTTTTAATTTAAATGCTGAAAATAGTGTGAAAAAATGAGTAAAACAAACAGAATTTGCATTAAATTCTAAGTTTAGGGCAATTGCTAAGTATTACTTAAAGTGCTGTATCGATAAGAATAATGATTAGTCCATTTAAATTTGTGATGCGAAACAATAAGCAGCTTTAGTGCCGTATTATTTGCGTTTGCTTTTATTATTACTGTAAGCGCTTTTTTAGATGAGCCTATTTTACATTCACAACGATTATAAAAGTTGCCAACTCTCTCATCTGCTCTCTCTCTCCCCTCTCACTCACTGACTCTCTCCTTCACTAACACTCTTTCACTCTTTCTCTCTCTTTCACTCTTTCTTTTCTCTTCTAAGTTAAGATACTTTCAAGTGATAGAGTTCTTCGACTTACTGCTAAAACAACTATAAAATACTGGCTGCAGTAGAGCTGCCAATTCTTTTGACTGAATCGATGCATAATTCATGTTCTTTTGTGAGTTGGGTTTACAATTGAAAGACGATCGAAGTGCTTACTTATTAACCTGTAAGTGACTGCTGGAGAGACTCGATTAGCATAAGTCAGGTAAAAACAAATCCTCCAAACAATTTTTGGGTTTTGAAAAAGAAGAAAAGTATGTGTGTTCACACAAAATTATTAAAATTGGAAGCATTTGAACAAAATAATCGATTTTTACTTTATAATAAATACATTAATTTTCTATAAGACATTGAAAAATATTCTCAACAAAAGCGCCACTTTTTCAACTCTTCATTTCACTGCAGCGGTATTTATTGATATTCCAAAAATTGTTTGCTTTCCACATAGTATTGCATTATAAGTTTATTACACTGTATGAATAGCTTCGCACAATGGCTTACCTTATACTCATTTCTCATATGATAGTAAAGTTATGTAAAGTTATACTCTGTGTACCAATTTTTCCCCAGAAGGGCAATGAAGGTTTGGGTGTAACGCAGCATTTTCTCAGCCATGCTTTCTGGTAGATGTTTCTGCATTACTGAATACATATATATACCATATATACTAAACATGAGTCTATACTTTAGCCGCATTTGTATACGGAGTACAGAAGCGAGAGAATCGATTTTGCCACTGACAACGAGACTGAAACTGTTTTTGACTTTGAGCGCAGTTACGAGCGTTTATTCATATTTTACCTGCTTTTTTGAAAAGACATGAATTTGAATAGACGTTTCCTGTCATGTATGGATGTCTAATGAAATACTAAATGCATACTTATTTTTTTAACGATATATATTTATTTCTCGTTTATTTGTAATAAAAGATATGCAATAAGTTTTTGAGCACAAATAATGTGCGCAAATAAACTTAAATGAATTGTGTGCGAATGTAATAAATATATGTTCAATTATTTAAAACATAAAAATCAAACATTTAATAAGCATAATTTAATCATATTTCTATACTCAAACAAAGATTAAATATTGAAATTGAAAATAAATTGAAAAGATATTTTTAGTCATATAAAGCATAATAACTTGTATTCGTTGTTAATGTAATTATTATCTTAATAGATTAAAAATTACATATTGTGACTACACATTAAGCTATGCATGGATTTGATTGTATATTTCATATGTTTTTTGTGGATATTATGCCTTTAAAAAGCCAAAGACTATTAAGTTCTAAAAACATTAAAATAGATATTAATTGTTATTACTCTTATTTAATCAAAAATAGTTAGCTTTAAATGTCACATTAGATAATTGTAAATAAACTTAATTATATGCTTTGTATCATCATTTATCATGAAATAAAATGTGATCATAATTAGAAATGAATATCTTAAATAAGAATTTTGGATTAATATTTATTCTTCAAAAATATCGAAATTTTTAAATTCTTTTCCCTACTTATATATATGCGCAAAATTTTACTGTAAATAAAGTAAATTATTAATAAATTACAAATTATTAAGAAACTTATATTGTATAAATTTAAAAAATGAGAAAATTAAATTTTTTTAGACATATGTGAAATTACAAACAAGCAAATTAAAAGATAATATAATGGATAGTTTTAAAAATTTATTAAAAGTTTTATATAAAATAAGAACAGAATTAATTAATAATAAGTTAATGGTATTATGAAAGCATTAATTATTAATTAGAATCCATAAAATAGCAGAGAATGTTAACAAAATAAAATAAGATTAATTAGGATGAAATTAATTTAAGAGTTTAATTTTAATTACTATTAAATGAGATAATCTTGTAGTAAAATTGCAAAATAATCAAATAATTTATAAATTTTTAGTGTAATTACAGCAAAATATATTAATCAAATCCAAACTAAATAAAGCCATTATTTAAATTGAATCATTAGAATGAAATAATTATATTTAATAAATCAAATGCTAGAACTTCGGTCAGCCATTAAAGTCATTACACAGATTTAGGCTAATAATACAGTTACTGTAGTTAATAACAAATAATTATTAACTAAATCCAAATTAGATCGTTAAATCAAATCAAATCAAACAATTAACGATACGTTTATATTGGTTTTAATGGCAATAATGATAAACTTTAAAATAACTTTCAATATGTAAAAGGAATTTCTCATTTGGAAGTACAATACAAGTGGCAATACCTGAATAAACAGTGATAGTGATAGAGATGCTGACATAGCTCTACCATATCTACAGAGAATGCATTTCTAGCGAATATGTATTATCAAAAACCTTTCTCAATATTCACACAAAAGAAGCGCTTTTTCAACATATTATTTTGTAGTTGCGATTCAACGATCACAATACATGCTCGGCGTATAACTAGCAGAATATTGGCTTTTTGCTAATACGATGCTTGCATTTTAGTGCATATAATTAAAACAGAACGCTCACTAATGAGAGCCGAGAGCATTAAATTATGTCTGCTCTGCTAACGTTACCTTAACAGGAAATATTATATGAGTATCATAGTTGCTGATGGAGTGAATGGCAAGCCTCGAACGCATACAATGAACACATGTTGTCTTATTTCCAATGATACACAATTTTGCTAAAAAAGCAGTGAATTTCTCTTGAGATTTATTTCAGCATAAGTGTGGATATACTTGACTTTTATTATAGCTTAATCCCGCTCCGAGTGTCAAATAACACTTGTTTTATTTTTGCTTTACTTATCTAAGCTGAGAAACTAAATTATAATTAAAGCTATTGTAGTTTTTTCTTTCTAATTTTTTCAATCAAACCTATCAGTAATAAATAATGATATATAATGATACGTTCATAAAGAAATGATTTATTAGTACACCCTATTATTATTTAAACGCTAACCATCTTATTTTAATTTCTTTAAGGTCTTTTTCTTTTCTTTTAATTTCAGTTTTTAATTAAATGCTGTTATACAAAGGTGCGTATTATATTCAGGATTTTAGGGTATATGTATTTATAAATTTAATTATATTTAGTATTGCGGGAAATATATAAAATAATTTATTCA
>JAQIYA010002034.1:0-10912 GCA_034699355.1 Microtritia minima
TGACAGTGGTCGAGCACTTCGCCCGAAAAGTCCGCGCTGTTGTACGGCGTGGCCGACGAGTTGGACGGCAGCGGAAATGTGTTGATCACCCGTTCCGACGACATCAGTGGTCTTTTCAAATTAGAGAGAGATATGCTTAAAAGCGATAACACATCGAAATATATTTTGTTTTGTTGTTTTGTTAAAATAAACACTGAAAGTAAGAGAAGACACGACACGACTGGCGAGACGGATAACGATAAACTAAATATTTGCTTTTCAAACGGGCGCTGAAAATAAAGTATAATTAAAGTGAAGAACAATTGGACGGGTGTTACTCTTAGTCGGCTTTTGTTGTTGAATAATACAACTTAGATATTTATATAGTTAAAACAGTTTAAAAGTATTTTTCTCTCTCGTTTTCGTTCCGCTGGCGTGTCGGCAGATGTGTGTCTCTTGTTCTGTGCGCTATGAATGGCAATCTGTTCGAGTTATAGAGAGAGAGAGAGAGAGAGAGAGGGAGGGAGAGGGAGAGAGAGCTTAAACTTTAAACCAGGGAAGAAGGGAAGTGTAACGCACTCATCCTGGAAATGCAAATTATAGGGCGAACAGTGATGGTATTGTTGTATTTAAATAACTTTAAACTACACGCTCTCTCTCTCTCTCTCTCTCCTTCTCACTCACTCATTCACTAACTCACTCACTCTCCTCTCAGTGTGTGTTTTTAAAAAATCTATTGTAATATTTACTATTCACGCTCGACTGCCAGTTAAACACCACAGCAAACCAATAGCCGAGAGTCTAAAATCACTGAAAAACAGAAGTGAATGCCATTACGTTTCAAAGCATTTTATCGTTAGTAAACTAAAAAAAATAAATTATGTCTTACCAGTGAAACAAATCAAGAGTATGACAGTGGTATAGCAGTGATAAATTAGTTAATCGCTTTCTCGCGCGACACTGACATCGCGAGCCGACCTTCGAGTGGTCTCTTTAAATAATTATCACAGATATGTAAACATTTATGATAGCGATTTTTTTCTTATTGAAATAGTAGAGAAAAAAATACAGTGAGTGCGTAAGACAGCGAGTGAGACACAGCGAGAGACAGTGAAGTTTTTGATTTCAAAATTCGACCTTAACTTGACAGCTATTTAATGCGATTCTACGCGACTATAAATAATCATTTACTTATCAGGAATCACATCTCTCTCTCTCTCTCTCTCTCTCTCTCTCGCTCTCTCGTAAGATGCTATGAATTTTAATTCGGTATATTGTTATTGTTAAGCTTTAAATGTTTATTTTGTTTTCCGAGATTTTACGTCTATTGCACTCACGGCTAATAAGATTTAATTAGAAATAATAAATAAATTTTTGCGTTTTTTACTTCTTTGGCGCCAAACGAGGTAATTAAAAGCACAATTACCAGAATTACAATTTAGTTTTCACACTCAAAGTTGGAGCATAAATAAGCATTTCAGTAGATGAGGCTCGAGAGCACAGCACCACACATACACTGTTTGCGCCGTATATTTGATAATCACTTGTTCCCGATTTAAGATTAAATCGTGAGAAACGGGAAAATAACTTATTTCTTATCACTCTTTCAGCGCTTAATAATTAATTAATCGGCAATACTTTCCGCGTAATCCTGTAAATAATTGGCGACAATGCATAGCGTTTTAATTGTCGTTTTGCCAAAAACAGTGCTCTCTTAAAGTCTTACCCTTGTCTGGCAAAGTCAAGTCATCGCGTAGTGTTTGTCTTAAATGTGTTTTATAACTAAGGGTTATTAATAGCAAAGAAATTGATTTCGATTCAGTGGTGTGTTTCGTGTGCGGATAACGCAAAAGCGCAAACACGTGCGTTGATCTACGATTACGACATGTATGTACCGATACCGCGAAAATGCGTTAATACCCTAATCTTATTAAAGAGTCTATTTTTTAGGCTCAATCAATAAGCGGTATTGATTTTGCTAAAAGTAGGACTTAAGCACTCGCTTTTTGGCTCATTCATAACGCACACACACTTTGATCGCTGCACATGTTTTTTGTGTGTAACTCTAAACACGAGATTATATATATATAATTTGATGGCTATTTAATTAGATTAAGTGCCACTCGAGTCAATTGCAGGCTCACAAACACATACACTTTCTTGGAATAACCTTCGAGAGAGTCTTAAATTTAATAAGAAGAATGTCTTATTATTAATTCAGCAGTAAAAGCAATAAAATATTTTGTTTTATTCATTAGGCATTCACAAGACTCGAAGTCGATTACGAAATTGCAAGCTTTTATAATTAAGCCGAGAGAGAGAGAGAGAGAGAGAGAGAGAGAGAGAGAGAGAGAGAGAGAGAGAGAGAGAGAGAGAGAAAACTTTAATTTAGTTTCAATTAAAAATATCCTCACATATACTTAATTTGCCTAATTTAATGTCAATATTCAACAGAAAACTTGTGACCGAAATAAAAGACGCGTAATGTTGGCCGCCAGTGGTTTATCCGCTTCTGACGAGATTTGAAGATTATTTACAGCGTTAATGACATCAAAACACGCGTCAAACATGATATTAAAAAAACAAAACTCTGTCTGAACTTCACCTAATTATCCCATGCTATGAGTTTTGCCGCCAATGCTGTATCTCTGCGGCGGTGGCATACTTTGATAAGCGGAGCGAGAAAAAGAAATTAATAACACGATGAGCACAGAAGTGGGTTTACTTTTTTGTTTCATTTATTGTTAAGCTTTACTGATTTGAAAATTAACAGCTAATTATGCTGTTTTGAGCTCGTTATCGCCAAAACTGCTTTAGTCATTCTCGCGCTAATTATATCAAATTAAGTCTGTGTTTGAGACTCTGTTTGGGTGTTACTGAGAAATCTGTTATTGAAAACTTTTACTATTAGATTATTTCTTTTTTTTAGTGTTATTAACGATATTAGATAACAATAGAAATCAGACGACAATAGGGTAGTGTTAAACAGCGTGAAAAAATTTCCTGTTCTCTCTCTCTCTCTCTCTCTCTCTTTCTCTCTCACTCACTCACTCTCTACCTATCGTTTGTTTTTTAAATTTAAAAACCTATTTTAAGACAAATGATCTATTCTTAGTCATATGATTGCAAGGCGTGTGCGCCCGACTCTGAGTGTTGTGGTTTTTGAATTCAAAATTTTATTGTTAATAAAGAATGATATTTAAAGTATAGTGTGATTGTTTTTAAATTTAATGTGACATTGAGTGGAGTGATTCACGACATGTTACTTATATTATGCGTAATAATATTTGAATATTTCATAACAATAAAGTTATTCGAGTTATGAGAGAAAAGAAATAATTAACATAATTATCTTAACCAAAGAAAATTTAAGTTTTGCTTTGGCTATGAATAAATAAAATTATTCAGAATTGTGAATATCATTAGTTTATATAATTATTGAATTATTAATTAACTATTATTCGTATTTCTGAATAACTGAAATTCGTATTTAATTATGAATTATAAACAATTGGAAAAAAATTAATATATTAATTATTTTTGATGATAAGCTATAATTACGATATAATTAAATTAATCATTCTAAACCTATATGTCTTAAAACAAAGATGAAAATATTAAATTTGAATAATTAAGTGTTTACTTACTTCAGTCAGTGTTATCTTATTATTAAAATAATGATCTAATAATAATCAATGAATTGGTTTGTATATAGATTTCATAAATTCAAGTATCGATTAAATAATATGCATGAATGTTATCGATATTAATATTGCGTTCATAGTTGACTGGATATGATGTCAGAACGACATTCAAATAGTTGTGCGCAAAAAAAATATTTGATAGTCTTTTGAATATTACTAAAATCTTGATTAACCATATTTTTAAAATATCAGAATTTAAAAGACACTGTAAAAGACTTTTATACTTCAGTCTAATATAGGAATAATAGTAAAAACTAGATTAAACATAAAACAATTTAATAGAGCGATTCGGTGTTTAGAAAATTTTATTTTGATTGAAAAAAATCAAAATAAAAGTACTGACAGTGAATTTATAGCATAACACGAGCTTTAGATTTGGATGGAAAATAAATTATATTTTAGTATTAATTTTTTATTAATACAAAATTATTAATTTCTCACTACATTCGCATTAACTCAACAAAATTTTTAAAAAAAACTTTTACTCTGAAAAAATTCAAATGAGAGCGCATTAGATATCGCGTCATATGACGACACTTCACACGTCACACACTATCACTCACACGTCTCTCACAACGGAGCACACTATACAACAGCTGATCGCTTATTGTTTTTGTAATTAATTAATTTATTTATATATTTTTCCGATCAAACCATTTTAATACGGCCTCTAAAATATGAGTGTCTCACAGATGACCGCCGAGACGAGTGACCGTCTGACTGATCAGACAGGTATGGACGCCATTCGCCGCAACCGCGCTCGCGAGTGCGCGCGACTCCGTGTGCACCGGTATCGCGAGGCCAACCGGGAGTTGGTCAGAGAACGCGATCGCGAACGGAAACGAAAGTGCCGACAGAACAAATGGGAGTTGATTCTCGAACGCGATCTCGAACGGAAGCCCCGCTGTCAGGCGCTGACCAGAGGCCAGAAGTCAGACGTCGGACGGACGGCTCGAGAGTCTGAGGAGAGTAATGGCGAGACAACGACGGCTAAGGAGACGATGACAACCACCAGACGGCCGGGACTGAGGATAATGGCGGAGGCGGTGGTGGCGTCGGTCTCGACCGACGGCCAGGAGAGCGCCGGCGAACGGTTTAAGTGCCAGTTGTGTCGATTCGAGTTCAAAAAGGAAATCAATCTCAACAAACACTATCACAACGTTCACGGTGTGCACATCACGTGTGACGCAGACAACGGTTTAACTCGTTTTTTACTCATTGATAGCATGAAAACAATGCAATCAATGAGTGATTGCGTTAAACTCGAAGTGCAAAGTTGTGACGCAAATGAAGATATTTTGAACGAAAATATCTCTGATCTATCGAGAGAATTGGGCGAAAATTTTGATTACATGTCGAAAGTCATTGTTAAAACAATAAAAAATAAGCTTAATTGCGATTATAATGGCTGTCATGAAGTAAAAAACAAATGTAATAAACTAAAAGACGGAATAGATTTGAAATGCATTGACTGTAAGGAAAGTTTTTTGGACGACAATCAACTCAAACAACATGTGGACCAAAGTCACGGCCGATACTATGTGTGCGATTGGCGCGGATGTCAGTATCGCACCGAAGATAATAGCAATTATATTGAACACAATAAGCGCCACATTTTCTGCACAATTATTGTCTGCAAATTTTTTAACTGTGACTATAGCTCGGAAGACAATAAGGAAGTGCTTCTTCACGAAAAAACGGCACACATTGAGGAGGATTTGATTCAAACTGTTCAAAGTTTTACTCTCAAACAAAATAATAATATTTCGCTAAAATGTAAAGTTTGCGAACAGACGTACTCTTACTCTACCGATGGCGCGGAACAGCTTAAGAAACATGTTAACATAAATCACGGAGGATTTTACGTTTGCGAATGGAGTGGATGTGAGTACCGGTTTTTGAATGAACAGCTACTGACGAATCACATCAAACGAAGGCATAAAAACCAAAGAGACTTGAGTTTCCCTCATTGCGAGCTACTATTCAACAGCGAAACAGATCTCGTTCGGCACACAAGGGTTAATCACACTCACGAGCGAGAGTTCAAATGCGATAAGTGTGACAAAACATACGCCACTCTCGAGACACTCCGAGCACACGTCCGAAACTCGCACTGCGATGACATTGAACTTCGGAATAACAACGAAGAATCGAAGACCGAAATTTGCGACAACAATGAAGGGTTTGTTTTCGAACAAATATTACCGAAAATTGAAGAGACTTTGAATGAAGAGATTGAAGAAAATCTTGAAACACAATCAGTCACTCGAAGTGGTTCTCAACTCGAAAAGGAAAACAGTGAACGCTTTGATTATTTAACTGAAAATAAAAATAATACGCAATTATTAGGGGATTATATTTCGAGATTAATCGATAAAAATAAATCGATAATTACATCTTTAAATGAATATAATTCTGAATCTATTAATAATAATAATAACTCATTGGAAAATATTAGTAATAATACAAATAATAAAGGGTTTATTTTCGAACAAATATTTCCGAATATTGACGACACTTTGAAAGAAGAGATTGAAGAAAATATTGAAACACAATCAGTCACTCGAAGTGGTACTCGTGTCGAACAGATATGCGGAGCCGATGGCTGTGACTTTAGGACATCAGTAATGACGGAACTCAAGAGTCATCATCTCGAGTGTCATCCGTCTCTTAAATTGGGTCCTATTAAGTGTGATAAATGTGATAACTGTTTCTATACTAAATACAAACTGAAACTGCACGTTAGTATAGCACACGTCGAGCCGAGTCTGGCGTGCGATTGGAGTGGCTGTAGGTATAGGACTCGTCATCCAAAGTCGCTAAAACACCATCGCATGCGTCACGCGAACGAACGGCCGCACGTCTGCCAGTGGCCCGACTGTGGTCGTCGTTGTGTCTCGAAGAACGCACTCGACAAGCATACCAATAGCGTTCATCCAGACATTGTCGAGTGCCTTCATTGCGGTAAACAATTAAACGAAAATTGTTTGAGGGACCACATTATACGTATGCACACCGATATCAGGCGATACGATTGCGACGCCTGTCCGCGAAGGTTTGCCGTTCAAAGCGATTTAGCCATCCATGAGAAGATGGCTCACAATAGAAAATCGGATAAAGTGTTTGAATGCAACGAATGCGAGTATAAAACCAAAAGCAAACGTTCACTATATTTTCATCGACAGCGCATTCATTTGAAAAAGAGAAACTTTCGGTGCGACGCGAGTGACTGCGGTAAACGATTTTTCAGTAAAAATGAATTGAAAAGGCATTCAGAGTCGGTTCACAGTGAGGCCAGAAATTATGCGTGTCATTGGCCTGAATGCAAGTCCGCGTTTAAAATTAAGCGGAACCTCATGTCTCATATAAAGAATAAACATATGGGAAGACAGAAGAAAATCGCTGACTAAATGCATATTAAATAAAATATTTTATAAAATATATTGAATTTTAACTATTTTGTGTAAAGAAGTTTTATAAAATAATAAACAATTCATTTTAATATCAAAACTATATAACTCATTGCTATTAAAATTCAATCCAAATTAGTTATTAAATTACGATGTATTTCTTCATTTGTTCACTCATAAAATGCTGCGTAAAAAAAGTTTTGTAATGAAACGATTGTCGATTCACTTTTTCACTTTTACTCTGAAAAAATTCAAATGAGAGCTCATTAGATGTCGCGTCAAATGACAACACAATACACGTGTGTACGTCACACACTATCACTCATAACTTAATTTATTTAATTATATATATTTTCCTATCAAACCGTTTTACTACGGCCTCTAAAATATGAGCGTCACACCGATGACGGCCGAGTCGAGTGACCGTCTGACTGATCAAACAGGTGTGGACGACATTCGCCGCAACCGCGCTCGAGAGTGCGCGCGAATCCGTGAGCGCCGGTATCGCGAGGCCAACCGGGAGTTGATCAGAGAACGCGATCGCGAACGGATGCGCCGCTATCGGGCGCTGACCAGAAGCCAGAAGTCAAACGCTGGACGGACGGCTCGCGAGTCTGAGGAGAGTAATGGCGAGACAACGACGGCTATGGAGACGATGACAACAACCAGACTGCCGAGACTGAGGACACGGGCTGAGGCGGTGGTGGCGTCGGTGTCGACTGACGGCCAGGAGACCGACGAACAGTTTAAGTGCCAGTTGTGTCGATTCGAGTTCAAACGGGAAATCAATCTCAACAAACACTATCACAACGTTCACGGCGTGGACATCATGTGCGACGACGACAACGGTTTCACGCGTTGTGATGAAGATATTTTAAACAAAAACAATAACGAATTTAACGCAACATATGTATCGATTATAGATGAGATTAATGACGAAATCGTTGAACGAAATGAAACGATTGTCTGCTCTGATGTGCGGCTAAACGAGAGTTTGAATGAAGATTTTGATGATAGCATTAAAACAATGCATTGCGTTAAACTCGAAGTGCAAACTTGTGACGCAAATGAAGATATTTTAAGTGAAGATACATCTGAGCTGTCGAGAGATTTTGATTATATGTCGAAAGTAATTGAAAAGACGATAAAAAATAAGCATAATTGCGATTATAAAGACTGTAATGAAGTATTTATGACTCGAAAACAGTTAACCATTCATAAAGTGGACCAACACTTACAGACAGAACAAATCAATTACGAAAACTCGCGTAAATATATAAAAAACACATGTAGTAAACTAAAAGACGGAATAGATTTGAAATGCTTTGACTGTAAGGAAAGTTTTTCGTACGTCAATCAACTCAAACAACATGTGAACCAAAATCGTCTCGATAAAAATAATTCGATAATTAAATCTTTAAATAAATATAATACTGAATCTTTTAATATTAATAAAAACTCATTGGAAAATATTAGCAATAATACAAATTCTGATCAAATTCAGGGTATTTTGAATAGAAATCAAACGAAACAGTATGTTAGAAATACCGATACGACTGCGGCATATGTACAGCAAAATAGTGGTGCAATAGTTGCCGAAAATGTCTGCTTTGTTGTCGAACCGATAAAGACTCGGATTGTCAGCGAAACAGATACCGCTTTTCTCGTTAACCAAAAAATTTCAAATAAAAAAGCCGAAAATCTAAGAAACATTTATGTTAATCAACCGACGAAGAATGTAATTCTCAACCAAACAAATTCAGTTTCACTCGTTAATCGAAATGAAAGGAAAAGTAATGAAAGAGTAGAACGCGTGAAATCAATAGTTACGCCACCGATAACAGATAAAAATGTAATAAAAGGTGTTGAACAGAAATGCGGAGCCGATTGCTGTGATTTTAGTACATCAGTAATGACGGAACTCAAGAGTCATCATCGCGAGTGTCATCCGTATCTTAGATTGGGTCCTATTAAGTGTGATAAATGCGATTACTGTTGTTATTTTAATTACATTTTGAAACAGCATGTGAGTCGCGCACACTCAGAGAAGAATCTGGTGTGCGATTGGAGTGGATGTGCGTATAAGACGCGTAATACAACTTCGCTAAAACACCATCGCATGCGTCACGCGAACGATCGGCCGCATGTCTGCCAGTGGCCAGACTGTGGTCGTAGTTTTGTCATAAAACACTTACTCGATCTACACATCATAAATGTTCATACGGGCGATGACGCTATTATTAACAATTTACTCAATAGTGAATGCAATGATGTGGTGACCGATGGAAATGTAATAAATGGTTTGCAACATAAATGCAAAGTCGATGGCTGTGACTTTAAAACATCACTATTGACGACACTCAAGAGTCATCATCGCGAGTGTCATCCGACTCTTAAATTTGGTACTATTAAGTGCGATAAATGCGATTACTATTGCAACACTGAATACTATCTGAAAAAGCACGTCAAGCACTCACACACAGAGAAGAGTCTGTTGTGCGACTGGAGTGGATGTACTTTTAAGACGCGTAACACAACTTCGCTAAAACACCATCGCATGCGTCACGCGAACGATCGGCCGCATGTCTGCCAGTGGCCTGAGTGTGGCCGTAGTTTTGTCACGAAAACCTTACTCGTTCAGCACACCAGAAGTGTTCACTCGAACGATCGCACTGACGAGTGTCCGCAATGTGGACAACAAGTATTCAAGTATAATCTGAAGGCCCACATCAGGCGTATGCACACTGATATCAGGCCATTCGAGTGCGACGCCTGTCCGCGAAGGTTTGCCGTGAAAAGAGATTTAGCCATTCATAAGAACATGACTCACAAAAGAAAAATGGATAAAGTGTTTGAATGCAACGAATGCGAGTATAAATCCAAAAGCTATCAATCATTATATCTACATAGACAGCGAATACACTTGAAAAAGAGAAATTTTCGGTGCGACGCGAGTGAATGCGGTAAACGATTTTTTACTAAACAAGAATTGAAATGGCATTCAGAGTCGGTTCACAGTGAGGCCAGAAATTATTCATGTCATTGGCCTGAATGCAAGTCCGTGTTTAAAATTAAGCCGAGCCTCGTGTTTCACATAAAGAATAAACACATGGGAATACAGAAGAAAATCGCTGATTAATTACATATTAAATAAAATATTTTATAAAATATTTTTAAAAATATATTGAATTTTAATTAATTTGTGTAAAGAAGTTTTATAAAATAATAAACATTTCATATTAATATCAAAACTATTAAACTCTTTTCTGTTAAAATTTATTCCAAAAATTAGTTATTAAATTACTAATTATATCTTCATTTGTTTATATGATATGCATTACAATGAGATTTGGTTATATTTATGGATTTTTAAACCACAAATAAAAAAGGGCCAAAATATCATTTTTGAAATGACTAATCACTCATAAGTTGTGCAATAGTGATCCAAAAAAATGATTCCATTACCGTAGAAATGGTAATGGAATTGAAAAAAGTGTCCGGTAATGGAAATGAAACATTAAACAAATTGAAAGATTGAAAATTATTTACAGCGTTAATAACATCGAAACACGGGTCAAACATGATATGAAAACAAACTCTGCCTGTACTTTACCTAATTATTCCGTGCCATGAGTTTTGTCGCTGTATCTCTGCGGCGGTGGCATACTTTGATAGGCGGAGAAAATGAAATTAATAACACGATGAGCACAGAAGTGGGTTTTAAAACTTTTTACAACAAAAATTTTAAAAAACTTTTACTCTTAAAAAATTCAAATGAGAGCACATTAGATGTCGCGTCAAATGACAACACAACACACG
>JAQIYA010002035.1:0-10908 GCA_034699355.1 Microtritia minima
AAGAACAATTAGCTTTAAATAGGTTACAATCAATATATAGGTTTAAATTATTTAAATGTTAGATTTATTACTTTATACATCATTATCTAATATTATTATTATGTTTTTATAATAATTAAATTTTTTATATTACAGATATTCACATATATGGCATTACTATTTATGAAAATTATTGACATTTCTAGATAACTCATGTTAATAATGATTGTTTGCTGATTTCGAGTTTGACAAACGCAAGATTATTGATTTGAGATGTCTGTCTTACTGTCCGTACGTCCCCACCCGTCGAAGGGGAGGTGCAATGAGTTCTCCAAATTTAGTGTCATTTAAATAGATTAATACCATTTCATGCATAAAAATTTCACAAAATTTTTAGCTTATTTTTTGTTTGGCAAAAGCAAGCTTATGGATTTGAGATGTCTGTCCGTCCGTTCCCCCCCCCCCCGCACCCCCAGCCCCCACCCCCGATGATGGGAAAGAACCTATAGTTGGCCTAATTTAGTGACGTTTACATATGGTTTTAAGTTTCCAAATCTCTTTATTAACAAAGGGAAAGTTGTTTAAATAGTGTTTTAACATGACAAAGTTGGCCATTATCGATTATTATAAGTTATTCTCTTTATTAACAAAGGGATAAGTATGATATGTAAAGCGCGAACGTAGTGAGCGCTTAAGTAACCCAAGAATAATAAAAATAATGATAAAATAAGCTCATTTGGATGCTCATACTTGTTTAAGTCTAATTACATGATTTTATAAAAAAAATCATACCAATTCAAGAGAAATTATTAGAGTTCCCAAAGTCTATTAAATTATCCACTCTATAGTCAATATATGGTTATTAATTTTTAAATCAATTAATTAATTCATTAATACAGTACTTTCATTTTCAGCGAAGCACTTATCGCGTGATAACATTTTGCGTTTCTGTATTATTATAATTAATACATTTATAATTTACAAAAGTTATAATTAAATAAAATTTTAAAATAATAAAATAAGAATACGTTCAATTAAATATAATTAATATTATATTGTAAAAGATAAACGAATAAAATTTATTATACAATTAGTATAATCAATAACTCATTTATAATAAAGTATTTATTGCACATAAAATACTATAAATAGTGTAAGTATAGTGTATATATAGTGTAATTTGTATAAAAAAGTGTATAAATATATAATTTCATGGCATAACATTTTTAATACTCGCATTTTAATTTCAAATTAAACCTAACTATTATCTAAAACCGATTATCTAATAAATATGTTTTTGTTACTGTTTTAATAATTTGATATCGAAAGCCTTTAAAATTATAATATGATGTCAATTAAAAATATGGATTCAACCATTGACTTAACCAAACCTTTACCATCAAATATGACCATTAAATCTGCTGGAAATCATTTTTACGAAATTGGTTTATCTAATTATAAAAATCTTGCGACTATACGGCGGAAAATTTATAATCCAATTCTTATATTTACCGTAAATATTATATTTATTTTGCAATCTATTGTTGGACTTAATATTGATGATCAAAATAAACAGCTATTCTTATTAATAGGAAATTTTTCATATTTTTTAAATTTAAAGTTTCACTTTAATATAGCGGTACTGAATTTCTTTATAGCCCATATATTTTCGCAATTAATGCATTTTTGTTATTACAAAAATAATATAAAACCAGTTTATTTAAAGCCGTTCGCTATGATTAGTGGTTTGGTTTCTCCACAAAGTACTGGAATCAACACCATTGAAGCAACCAATAAATTGTTAAACATTAGCCGCAAACTAATTTCTATCAATGAATTAATTTTAGACAGCGTAACAATATTCGCTTTTATCCTATCATTTTTACCGCTGGCTTTTAGTACGCCATTTAATTGGATTCATTTGTTATTAGTATTTTGGAGCGCTTTATTTTCTTTGGGTACGCGTTATGGCGTCGGTTTTTTTATTTGGCAAATCTTGTACTTTTACATAAATTGCTTGTACTTTAGAATAAGATTAAACATTTCAAAAATTAGCCTCAAGAATAACATACATCATTTTAGAAATAGAGATATAAAGTTATTAATCCATAATTATAGTAAAATATTTAAAGATATTTCTGATTACAATAACAGCCTTTGGTCCATATTTACGCTATGGATGTACGCGTTTGTGACAATAATTGTCTGTCTTATGTTATACGGCGTGTTGTTTGGTGTTATGAACATTTCGGTTAATATTATTCTTTATTGTTTAACTTTTTTGGTAATTCTATCATTATTATCGTACTTAAACATTGCGTCTTCAATATCACACGAAATTAATTCATTAAATTTCATATTTTATAAATTATTTTCAAATCGCCTAATATTTAATATTTCATTAAATTATAAAATAAAGGTAAGCTTAAATAAATTATTAATAATATTAATTTTGATTCTAATATTACTGTAATAAATTTATTTTTTCATAAATAAAACGAATTTAAACCATGATTTGCATATTATTAATTAAAAAACTTATTTCCAGTTTTATTTTTGTTTTAAAACAAACATAAGTGGTTCAGTATTGTTAGCAATGATAAAGTAATTATTAAAAATACCTTTTTAGGTTTTATCACTACTGGAAATTATTGATCAAAATATAATCGGATTTTACTGTTGGAAATTATTCATAATTAACTATTTTCACACTTACGAGGTATGTCTAGAAAATTGATATTTAAATTATTGATAATAATATAATAAGATAATAATATTTTCTTTAAGAATTTATTTTATATTACAGATATTCACATATATGGCATTGTTATTTTTGAAAATTGTGGACATCTCTAGATAATTGATGAATAATTCATATTAACAAAGATTGTTTTTAAATAAAATTAGTAAACTAGCATTTAGTATAACTCTAATATATTAGAAAATATTTGTTTTATTGCAATACATTAATATACTCTTTATTGCTCAACAAATGCCATAAACATGTTTATAACATTTCATTGATATTATAATCAAAACCGTATATAAACAGCATTACAAGTTTATCTGAAATGTTAATCCATTTAAACTTTAATGAATAAACTTAAGATCATATTTATTTAGAAATTCTTAAGTATAACTTCAATTTCGTTAATATTAAGATTTATGCTTAAATCTAAGCTCAAATAAAATGTGTCACTATATTGTGAAACCATAAAAATATAATATAATATAAAAATATAACATAATTAATTACAGAAATTTAATAAACAATAAACATTGAAACAAATTGAACAAAACAATAAAATTTAGATTAACATATGGACTGTGTTTTTGTTTGTTTTTTAACATAAAATACTGGTAATAATAATATTTAAAAAGTTTGCACAATTTATAATAATAATATTGAACTAAAGATAGCGCTCTAGTATTGTATTGAATATAAGGGCTCTTTAAATGTGTGACGTATTAGTGTTTACATGTGTGCGTGCGTTGAGATTGCGTTTGGTTTGCGTTTAAATGTTTGTCAACATAACTGAATTGAATTACAATATGAATGCAATGATAGGTCACTCGAGAGACTCTTTCGACAGATTTGGCGATGATTTGTGTCAGGAATTGTTATCTTATTTATCGATAAGTGATTGCTTTCGTGTTGAATGTGTGGCTAAACAGTGGAAAAGAGAGGTATTTAATGGACAGAAGAAGTTATATATTGGATGTGCTAATGATTTGAGTGGAGGTATAAAGAGTGAGTATATTTTGAACAATTTGGTGGTCAACAGGCGGTCAACGGATTACTTGGAAGTGAACGCATCGGCACTCGAGTGGGCGTTAAGAAAGTGTGCGTTCATTGAGGAGATCGTAATGAGTAGCGAAAAGATGTCGGTTTACACGCTTAAGATTATTAGCAATAACTGCCGTCACCTGAAAGTGTTTAAATGCAACACCACTTTTGATTACGTTATTTTCAAACGCTGGCGAATGTTTGGCCAGAAATGCGGTCAACGATTGCAGGCGATAGACATCAGTGAATTCAAGACCAAATCGGTGAAAGAGTTGATTCAGTTTACGCCAAACATTAGATCTGTTAATTTTCGCAATAAACTTAAAAATATAGACCCACTAATAGACTATGATTTGCCGCGTTTGCAAGAGATATCATTCTCGGCCTCACAAAGCAATTACAAGAGTTTCGAGTTATTCGCCGACAAGTACTGCAAGCAAATCAAGAGTTTGAGTCTTCGAGTTAAAGACGCCAACGCTGTCGACTGTTTACGACATTTGACGCGTTTTGTTAATCTCGAAAAGCTGTTTCTGTCATTTTCCGATCCGTCTATTGTGAAAAACTTTGACGCGGAATTGAAATTGATTTCCAAAAATTGTCGTCTACTCAGTCATCTCTCGCTGAATAATAGCGAATTTCAATACAACAAGAAAATCAGCATAAATTTCGGGCACTTGTTTGGGAATCTAAAAAAATTGGACATTACAGGTGTGACCGATATCTGTTTAATAGGTCGCGCAAACCTAACTCACCTGAAGTTAGATGACGCATATCTGGACAAACAATATTTGGATACCATTCACTTATATTTGCCGCACTTGACTGCGCTCGAGATGGACGCCAGCTCTCAAATGGTCACCGACTCGACTCTCCATAGTTTGGCCCAATTGGCGCACTTGAGGCGAATACGAATTTTCGAATTGTACGACACTGTGACGAAGTACGGTATTCGCAACTTTGTGATGAACTCGAAGCGAATCAGATATATCGGCATCGATGGCTATGTGAATATAAGCGAAACGTTTCTTCGCTTTCTCATCAAACGAGTCCATTGGTATCCAAAAATTGAGCATAAATTTTATTGCGACGACTGGGAGTTCCTTGAAATAGCCAAAGAGCTGCCCAACAATTTGGTGATTAAACAGTTTTGTCTCGACAATCAATGAGACGCTTCATTGAGATTTCTGATGGCATTTTGTTCATCATTTTTTAGAGTTAGTCAGTGAGTGTACGCATATTTCAGTATTCATTTTATAGATATTGATGGAGACGTTTTACGGCCAACAAAATCAATTTTTTAATTAAAGAATGTCTTATTTGAAAATAATTCAGTCAAGTGTTTGCCGCAACTTCTCAATTATTAATTTGTTTCTGATAAATCATAATTTTTTCTCAATAATATGCTTTTATTACTATTAATAATTTTAAAATTCAAAGCTAACCTCTTGTGGTCACAATTAGAGACCAATTTATGGCAATCATTTAAAAATCTAATCTTAAAATTTGATGTGTTCGACATAATTGTTTTAACAAATAATGGCAAATATGTCATTTAAAGTATTCATTTGCATCATTAAAGCCATATTTTGTCTTTACTTATTTTGAAATTTACTAAATTTTTACATTTAATCAAATTTTACTATTAAAACATAATTTATAAAATAAAAATATTTGAAAATTTTAGTGTATTATTATTACTATTAGTGAATATAAGAAAATATTAATTAGCAACCAATTAAAAATTTATTACAGTAACGTGTCTTAATATTTAACAACTTAAGAATTTATACAATTATTTGATTATTGTTAAGAATTTAAAATTTTTGTTTGAGATAGAGATACAGATATCGAAATAGCAATATTTTTGTTGAATAGTCATTTTTGATTCTGAACAGTAATTTTTATTTCAATCTGATAATTATACGCATTAGAATAAGCTAACATAAATGAATATTGAAGTCGAATGGCATTCAGAATAATTCTGTATTACATAACTTTTATATCTTATGAGACAAAAACTTATTTATTATGAAATAGATTACTTAAAAATATTGAACATAATAAAATCATAAAATCAAACTCTTTCTTCCTCTTCCACTGTTATCTTAATTGAAGTATTAAATGTTATAAAAGTAAATTTAGATTATAAATATTGATTTCTTCTGTTTCGATATAAGAGATTGAAGTGATTTTGATTTTCAAAATTTTTTATTAACAATTTTATTATTACTCTAAGAATGTCTATAAAATTACTTCTTATTACAATTACTAAAATCTACAGAACTGAGAGCAGCGAATGTTTTGCCATTTTTACAGTCAAAGTCTAGAACTTGATTGGCATACACTGTCTTGTCTTTTATTAACCAATTCATTCTACAGTCGCATACGATTGGATTTCCCGCGAAAGCGATTACATTTTGCTTATTATTTTTCAAAATAACAGAAAAAACATTTTCATCCAAATAGGTTAACAAATTGTCTCTCAAATTGATATAAAGCGGTCGTTTCGAGTCAGTGAACGCTCCGATTTCGATACTTTTGTCATCGATTTGATTGCTATGCAAATGTATGTCTAATCTATTATTAGATTCTCTATAGATATCGAATGAATGCCTATATATTTTGTTAATCCGATTGTAGTAAAACCATAGAGCAGTTAGATTTTCTAAATGATAAAACGCATACTCGCCAACAGATTTAATGGTTTGATTGATATGATTGTTAGCATTAAAGTCAATTTGTGTGACAAGATTTTGAAAGCCATTCACGTTAGAGAAAGCTCGCGACGGTATGGCTATTAATAAGGTTTGGTCCAACAAAATATGAGTAGCGTTTGTTAAACTGCTTAATGCCGTAAATGTTTGATTGACACTCGAGTCGTCGATAAATAGTTTGCTCGAATAGAGTTGAATGAAATACCGAATTGACTGCCAGTTCTGTACCGCAAAAGCTTTCGCCGCTATTCTCTCCAAATTGCTTGCGTTCCAGATATACATGTATTCAAACGTAATGTCGCCAAACGTGTTGTCCTCTAACTCTTTGATGGCTGTATTGCTTAAATTAAATTTTGTAAAATTCTTTTGCGAGTCTGTTAATTGTGCGGACAATCGACTAAATACTTGTTTCAAATTAAAACTTTCGCTTCCATTACAACTAATCGTATCGTCATTTTTACAAAAACACGGACTAATTATTTGCTTTTGTGGGCAAAATCCTCCTTCGATTGAAGTGAAGACATAAATGACTGCCAATAATGTAATTATTAAATCTATAAAAATAAATTTTATAATATGTAAATATTTAATATAAATAAATAAAAGTAATTTTATATAATAAAATAAACTTACTTTCCGTAAACATTTTAAAAATATAACTAGACTTATAATGCATGAAAGAATCAGTATTTATATAAAAATTAATTATAGATAATAATCGTGAGAATATATCACATTTAATAAAATAACATTTATATCCTTAAATATTTGATACCAACACTGAGCTGATAATAGTTTACCTTTAATGATAATATATTGTAATTAACGCAAGCAAATACTAAAAATTTACACCACTTTTTATCACAAAGTGGAGCATTAATTTTATTAATAGAAGAGTTTGAATTTAATTTATTATTAAATACTAGTTAATTAAAATTTTGTATTTGTATCTCTTATTGTAATGAATTTGCAAATATGTGCGTCAAAAGAAAGAAACGACCAAAAATTATGAATATCTAGAATTATATAATTATCTCTAATTAGTATTAAGTAAATTGATTTAATATAATACCTTAAACGCGATGAGTGGTGTCATAACGAACTGATTTCCGCGCGAAAATCCTATTAATCTGTTTTTATCGCCCACTCTTTCCATTAACGTTAACAACTAAATTAAAAATAAAATAAATAAGTATATATATATAATCTATATATATCTAATATATATATCTTATATATATCTAATCAATATATAAAAATTAATATTTTTACTTTGATTTTAAATTTGTTGCGAATGAAAGCATTTAAATTAATATAAAGATTATGCAATAATTTATATGATATTAAAGTCTCTTTGTTTATTGAAGCTGTAATTACGTTAATACTCAAATGAGATATTAAGCCAAATAAAATATAGACGACACACCCTACGAATAGTGGCGGAATTAAATTTTTAAATAAAACTAAATGCAAAAACATTAAATTCATTGGTATTAAAGTGTAGGTGAGAGCGAAATAATACTTTTTCCAAAATAGATTGTATGATATAATTGTTTGATAATAATTATTATATTTATTTAAAAGTTTATAAATAATTTTCCTATTCGTGAATAAGTTATTAGAAGTGTTTAATATACACCTATTAATTAATTTTGCTAAAAATTTACAATACAAACAAATGATATAGAAATAGAAAAATGAGTAAAGAAGTATTAATACTTCGCTAATGGTTAGCGAAATCATTAAAACACTACCGATTATTAAATAAACTATGTTGACATGAATATCATGAAAAAATGTCGTATAAATGCCTGCCATAACACCAGATAACATCAATAAGTATATATTCATATTTATATTGTAATTCGCATATTTTATATACTTTATAAATATTTTAAATTCATTATCGGCTTTCAAGTAATTCTCCTCATAAGTGGCGCACCCTTTCAGCACTTTTATTACATCTAACCATTGAAACAGTGATTCGCGATTATCATTGAAAAGTTTACAAATTCTTAGACACAACGAGCAAACAATAATAGTCACGAAATAAAAGAATTGCGAAATTCCTCCCATATATTGCAAAACATCGCAATAATATTCCGGAAGTTTACCATTTTTGTGGAACACTATATTAATACCATATCTAATAATATTAGACGCGAACCAAATAACTAATGCCAAGCATTTATATTTCTGTCTCATTTTCTTGTTATTATCGTCTTCATAATAGTTGTCGATGTCATACCTATATATAATGCCATATTTATAAAGTGGTAAATCAATGTTTGAAATTGTTAATTGAGATTTAATTTTTACTGTGTTATCAATAACTACCACTTCATTCATTGTTTTCTGATAAAGTAAAATATTAATATATTAAATACGATAAAGCTATTACAGCATTGCATAACAATATAATGAAATTAATTTTATTATTTTGTGAATTAAATATTAATAACTTTTAGAGATAAACTTATATTTTACTGAATAATATCATATATTATTTTATTTTATTATAGAATAATTTAAATGTCAATCAATAAATGATCCTTAGATAAAGCGGAAATTATTATTTGAAAATATTTCTAAAAATAAATCAATAATTTTTATTTTCTAATTTGTCAAAAACACAATAAATTATAAGATAATACTAATAAGTAAAATAAAATATATATAAATGGGCACAAAAATAAAACCAAAATTTATATTTATATGGAGAAAAAAATTTCAAGGAATAAGAATTTATCGAGAGCTATAAAAATTACATAAACATTTTTTGCTTAATGTTAACATTTTTTTCACATTTAATATTTATAGAAGTATATATAACTACTTAAAACTATTTTGTTTGAAAGATTAAAAGTACGACATTTAAAGCAATTTCAAGTTATATACAAATTCAAATTCAGTTTTAAAATAAACTTATTATAAAACATATTTATGAAGAAAAATTGAATAATAAACAATGAAATCATATTTTTGTAAAATAGAAATTAAAAACTCAATATTAAGATTAAGATTAAACTCACATAAAAAAGATTTCCGAATTCAAAGAGATAATTGTTCAAATTAGCCATCGTTTAATGAGTTTAAGAGTACATTAATTTAAGTTTAGAATATTATATGCTAATTAAGTGTTCGTTCTGTGCTATTATAGTGATTATTACATATTTTAACAGTTTAGTGTTGCAAAGCGAGAAATTTTAAAAATTTTAATTAATTAAATAAAATTTGAATAAATTATAGTAAATAAAGAAATGAGGTTCGCGTAAAATAGAAACACTTCAAAATTGGAAAAAGTAAAAGTGTCCAAAAACGTTAAGCCAATCTCGTGTTTCCATAATCTCTCTATAGTTGACTGAATTTTTATTTTCCACTTCAAGTGTAACTTTAATGTTGGATTAGAAATGATTGAATTCAGTGGCGAATAAGACGAATGAGCTGCTCTTGAAATGGACGAGAAGTTATTATTTATAATAATTGTAGCTAAAAGTGCTATTAAAAGTATAATGTATGCGATTATTTTTACAAAATATAGTGTGTTCTTATCCGATATGATAATAATTAAAATAATTATAAAAATACTGAGAGCATAATAATAAAATGGAAATATATATTTAAGAAATTTGTTAAGTTCTATAACAGTTTTGCAATTTATATTGTGTTGTGAAATAATGCTGAAGATATTTACATTGTAGAGACCTGTAAAGTTAAAATTTTAATAGTTATGTTTAATAATAAATTTCGTATATATAATGTAAAATTAAATTTTTATCATAATCATATATTTTTAGGTGATTTTTACAATCTTGACTTTATCTTAGCATATGAGATATTTATGTTATTATACTTACTGACATCTAAATTATTTTTTGATAGCATGTAAAATTTTTTGATATTATCTCTCACTTGAAGAAAGGAATATTCAATATATGCCAAAAATGATACAATTAGTAGAGCTCCGAATGTAATAGTGAGTGTCACGTGCCAAAAACATATGCTAATAATTATACACCAAAATAGTAAGATTGATAGCGAATAATTAATACTTGAAAATAAATATGTGTAGAGACATAATAATGTATAGCAGAGTATTATAAATAATACAAAGATGTAAATAATTGGGAAAACAATTCTCGCCATATATAACCAAATTCTGTAGATTTTAGTGGTATATTTAGTATCTAAATTTGAATTTTGATTAATATTTAAAATATCAATCATTATTATTCCAAAGAATGTATTCTTGATTTTTGTTTGTTTGAAAAAAATGAAAAAAATGATTTCTAGTGTTAATGAATAGAGAGAATAAACAGCAAAAAGAATATTAAAATATCTCGCATTCCCAAGAATGTGAAAAACATCGCCGCATAAAATCCAAATCCATGTTTGGTTTAATATGAAAACCAAAAAACAGCGCATAAT
>JAQIYA010002036.1:0-10907 GCA_034699355.1 Microtritia minima
CTGTAAAGCTGATACCAATACAAAACTAATAAATTAAGTAATTCGCAACTTTTGCTATGTCTGCAGGACTTAACTGTACAGATGTTAAAAAGTTGCGGTCAAGTATTGCCAACTTATAGCAGATCAGTATTGAAAGAACTGAAGAGGAAGACGGTTGTCTTCGATAGCTATTCTCATATAACTTAAAATTATACATTAAAAAATGAAATCAAATGAATTTAATGAAAATAAAATAACTATATTTTAAATAAACATTATAACTTTGTCTTTGCTTTGTAACTGCTTTTTGTATTATTTTACAATTTAAAAATTTCTTATGTAAACAAAGTTTCAAAAAACAGTCTAAATTTGATATTAAATTATTGGTATAACTGTTAACTGCTGTTTAAAAATTAATATAAGCGGAGTTATATACAACTTATACACTTAACCACAACCTTAAGTAAAAATTTTAATAGTATTACATGTATAACACAGGGTCACAGGAAATGGTGCGCGAAATAGTCTTAGTTTAGCAATAATCAAACCCTAACCACGACATGAAAAACTGTTTCCAATTGGTAGAGATGAGCGTCAGCCACGACTCAATGGTGGGCGCGTTTAAGATAACCAGTTTGCGAACCAATTCCGGATACTGAGCGGCCACAGACCAGGCGACGACACCGCCCCAGTCGTGGGCCACTAATACACAGCTGTCTTTGCCGAAAGCCGCGATCGCTTCGCGCACATCATTGACCAACTTGTCGATCGAGTAGTTGCTCACACCCGCCGGTTTGTCCGAATCGCCGTAACCGCGCATATCGATGGCCACCGCATAGTAGTCACGGCTAAACTCGGTTAACTGATTGCGCCACGAATACCACGACTCGGGAAAGCCGTGCAGAAACAGCATTAACTCGCGATTCTTATCTCCTTTCGACACGTAATGCAGTTTTAAATTCTTTATTTTTAAGGAAATGCGTAAATAATGGTATATAAACTTTTTTAAAACTTGTTTTCTTTTTATTAAACTATAGATATTTACGCTTAATTTGAGGTAATTATGTTCTCCTAGTTTGCCATCAGTCAGACATTGAGGCGCTTGTGGTCGACGTTTAACGCTGAAAAATGTTTGCCTGTGTTTAATAATTTCGGTCACCGATCGAAACACAGTAAGCGTGCCGTAAATCGCGGACAAACTATAGCTTAGAACAGTTCCTCTCAGTGTTCCGAACGGAAAATACCACAACAGTGTCTTCATTTGTCTATTTATTTATATTCACTATTAGTTAGAATTTTAAATTACTTTTGAATTCACTATTGCATATATAAAATAGAACAGACAAATTATTTATCAAATTATTATTTTTAAATAATTATTTAATAAACTATTTCGAATCAAATTTTACGAATGTTTAGCAATAACTAACTGTTGCTATAATAAGTATATATTGAAGTTTTGTCTGTTCGTCTGCTGATAAACAGCAAATGTCAACAACGATTATACAACTATTAAACAACTATTCTAATGGCAACCTTGTAAATGGCAAATCTGTTTAACATTATTCATGTTTTATAATTTTCCACTAATTTCATAATACAGTATATTTCATGAGCAGATAGTTTATCACGTTTAGTATTCCGCATTAAAACGGCATTTTTCCCAATTCTATATTTTTATATACACTTTTTGATCATTTAGATTAAATATGTGCGGTTTTAAAATGCAGTTGCACTGCATTTGTATGAATCTAAACACTATCAAACATAAATCTAATTAAAATATCCAGAACCACACCAACAGTATAGTAGTCTAAACTTCAAGCAAAAGTGTGTATTTGGTTATTTGTTTGAATTTGTTTATAGATTTTGATTTTAATTCAATTCAAAATTTAAATTGAAACTTATAATTTTAATTCATAAACAAAATTAATAACTGATTCAGTTTAATGTACATTTTAATAACAATAAAAATTTAATTCTTGTTGTTTATACAAACTTATTTATTATTACTAAACAACTCATTTAATTTTTTTATTTTATTCGCTTAACTAATTATAGTGATTTTATAACTTTTGAATCTCTCTTACTATTGCACTATTTTAAATCGTTATAAACACTTTAATTCAATTTAAGAAATATTTTCAATTAATAGCATATAACAAGTTTCAATTTTAAAAAATTGTCATAAAAACATATAGCATAAAAGGTTAGAATTTTTCAAAAATTTTGAATTTCCTTATTTAATTGTCAAAGTTTATAAAATATTTTGGCATAATATTCAACCGCGAGTATCTAAGATACAAATCGAGAAATTCTTGTGGTAAACGTATTGAAAATATAAAGGGCTATTTTTATATCTGATCCGACTCATAACTAAGTACTAACAAATAGTTTTTGTTGTAAAGCTTGATCTGACTCGTAAACAGGTATACACGAGTGGATTTCGTAGAAAAGCTTGTGATCGCTTCAATCACATGCGTACTGACAAACACTTGTTTAACTTTTAGTATCTGTTGTATTGATTGTGTTTAGTTCTTGAAATCTTGTTTACTTTAATTACTTTAATTTTGACAATCAAACTTTAGTTAGTGTTTTTAAAAAATTGTTAAATTGTTTTGAAAATTTTTTGGGGAAAAATGGTGAACACTTATAACATTTAAAACATTAAACATTTCTATTTCAAGATTTACTTTAATACCTATATGTTCGTACCTGTTTGTGACTCGGATCAGATATAAAAACAGCCCTTTATCTCTATTTATAGTTCTCAACGACTTTTTCAATTAATAACATTTTATCGCACAAAATACTGACAAATATCTAAAAATTCAACTTTTTTCGCAAACATATTTACTCGTGTATGCAATTCTCTGATTTTAGCCCAAATATTTTATATGTACACGATTATAAAGTTATTATAAAAACTTTTTTAAAAATAATCTTTAAACTTTAATTTGCACGTGCGAGTCATATTTATTGGCACGTGATTTGATTTGATTCATCTATTCATCAACAATAAATCTACTTTTATCGCGATTCCTACAGTTTTTATCCAAACACTACTAAAATAGCGGACGGCGTTATTGGCCAGAGTTCCGATCCGCTTGTCGTTCAAAGTTTGAATAAGAGTTTTAATGTTTGTTGTGTTTGATATGATTCTTTAATAGATAAACAAACTTTTTTGCGGATAACATTGCGATCAAAGGCAACTCAATTAATAAGCTATTATTTTTTTAAATACGATATAATATTTATAAACAGCTTTACTGTCAGTAATTTATTTAATTATAATTTATATTCACTAAGAATTGCATTTTAATGTATTGCACGTTATTATTGTTTGAGTAATGCCTCACAGATGACGTCACAGACATTTTGTAGAGATCGTGAATCGATGTCTGCGAGTGGTCTGCGATATAACAGACGTTTGTTTTGATTGCTAACCATTTTTCGTTTTTACAGTTAATTTCACGTGTTTTTTATTTTAAAACTTTTAAATTTAGAAATTTAATAATTTCTAATTCATTACAATGGATAATGTGATGTGTGGTGAGTTGAATGAGGTGTTGATATTATTTTATAAATACAGGCATTGTTTGAGTGTTTCGCTCAATGAATGCAAATGTGATCGCAATTTGAATAATAAAGTAATGTTTAATGATTTGGAGAAACAATTGAAGGCTTATCTCAATAGTAATAAAAACTATTTGATAAACAATGAACAGATAAATAAAATTTATTGCAAATTAAGTAAAAATTTGGATAACATTAGCGCAGAGATTGACGAAAATAATGGATGCTATAATTCTTTAGTTAATGAAAATAATTTTGTTAAAGAAATTACCAGAACTGACGACAAAAATAGATCTGATTTACAAAATAACGAGAAATCAGTTAAAACTAACGAAATAAATGAGAATAAAAAATGTATGACAGAATGCGTTAAAGTGGAGGACGAAGTGATTGATGTCAGCGATAGTGAGGACAATAAAATTATTAGCGATAAGTTTAAAAAGAGCTGTGAAAACAATATTTCAAACATGATTGTCGACAATAACACAAACGACAAATCTTTAAAAACCACAATAAATGACAATTCGATGTCAGACCAGAGACCTAAACAAATGATAGCCAATAAAAAGTTTGTAGTATTAAGCGCTTCGAACTTATTTAAATGCAAATATAGTAAGTGTGGAAAAATATTTATAAATAAAGCACAGCTCGATATTCATCAAAACAGTTGTAATTCGAGAGAAGAAAATTTGCCAAAGAATAGTGAGGCTAATAAAACGATTGAAAATGTTACCAATTATCGCAAATATAAAGTATTGGAGAAATATATTACAAAACAGAACGATAAAGAAGTGCTCAAGTGTTTGACTTGTTATAAATTTTTTATTTATAACGATTACGGTGTGGATCAGCTTAAAAGACACGTGAACGCCATTCACGGCGGCTTTTATGTGTGCGATTGGAGTGGATGTCAATTCAGGGCGAAATACGAGAACAATCTCGCGAAACACCGAAAGCGCCACAAAAACGACGCACCGCTTGTCGAGCCGTCGACCGTCAATAGCGCACCTAAAATGACACCTCAAGTGAGATGCAGCGAATGCGCCATATATTTCGATGACAACGATCTGCTACTTATGCACAAAAAGTATTTCCACAAAAGACAGTTCAGTTGCGATAATTGCGAGCAGCAGTTCAATCATTTTGTCGATTATAAGATCCACTCGTTCAGTCAGCACTCGAATTCATACATTTTCAAATGCGACAAATGCTATAAGAAATATTCACGAGAGGACCAGTTCTTGAGACACTGCTCGAAGTGTATTCATAATTCTGGTTTGAAAAGTTCAGGCAATAATATTACGAGTGAAAGTGAAAAATTGAAAGGACAGTCGTCTCGCACTCGATGTATTGAAGTACAGACCGACGACATCGATATTATTGATAACAGCAGTGATTTGAATCACTCGAAAACAGTTGAGGAAATTGTTTTAGAAGATAAATCGAAGAGCAATTTGAAAACAATTAACAATAGTCCAGATAAGAATGACAACCTCGTGAATCTCTCTGCCAACACAACTAATTTGAACTTCATTGAAATTCCAGTCATTAATCTAAATAACGGAAAGCCATTGCTATGTAAAGAATGTGATCCACCGTTAGATTATTGCTCTCAATGTAATCGCAATTCGACTGTTTTCAAACCAACTAATTTTTATATAGATTTTTACAATTTAATAGTCAAATGCAAAAAGTGCAGAAAAGTTTTTAAAAATAATAGCGAATACGTTAAACATAGGAGTGTATGCAAGAGTAAATCAATTGCAAATGAAGATCCAGGCGCTGAAGAACTGCCAGATAACTATATCGATGATAACAGAGATAAACTTTTAAAGTGTAAAGAGTGTGATCTAATTTTCGAGTGCTCTTTCGCGGGAGTGAAGCAACTCAGACAACACGGCAACGATATTCACGGAGGGTTTTACGTTTGCGATTGGGATGACTGCCGGTATCGAATCAAACACTACACGTCTTTGGTTTATCATAAGAGTCGCCACACGAAGCCGTACGCCTGCGAACGACCGGGTTGTGGATACAAATCGGTTAACAAACGGGACATAGATTTGCACAAAAAGAAACCGCACGGCGACGAGAGGTCGCACGTCTGCCACGACTGCGATCGCAGCTTCAAATTCAAGCAACATTTAAACAGACATATCCTTTCAGTTCACTCGTCTGTGAGGCCATTCAAGTGCGATGAGTGCGGCAGAAGTTTTGCGTTCAAACGCGACCTCAACGGCCATATCAAACACGTTCACTCGGAGAGAAAGTTTTTGTGCGACGAATGCGGTTATATGACGAAGACTATCTCGAGTCTCATCAGTCATCGACGGTGTGTTCATCTCAAGGAAAGGTCGCACAAGTGTGACGTTCCTGAGTGTGGAAAAAGTTATTTTAGTAAAGGAATGCTTGATTCGCATCGAAAGAGTGTGCACAGCGATGAGCGACAGTTTGTGTGCGATTGGCCGGAGTGTAGCTCTACGTTTAAGATCAAAACCAATTTAACCACTCATATCAAGACTATCCATACCGGAGAATACAAACCAAGAAATAAACGCTTGAAGAAATGCTAACTTAGATTACATTTTCTTGTTTAAAATAATATTTTTAATCTCTAAAAATTGAAAATTTCTTAATGTATTATAATTAAACACTAAACTTTGCGCAAATTATTTACGAATTTACAATTTCAATCGTTAATATCTGTTGTAAATTGAATTTTCAATTGCAAATTCTCAGTCTTTGTTTGGCCGCTCTCGCAGTCAAAGTCGGTCACAATGAATGATCTCAAACTTGTTTCGGTCCACTCCTCGCCTCCCGGCAACAGCTCGGACGACAACCGCTCCGCCACGGGTTCGCTCGCGCTCGCAATTGTTTGCCGCTTAATAGGCCCGTCACTACTCGCCTCTCTTCCCATCTTTCTCTTCATTTTCATATAATCGCTGTTATTATAAATGTTACAAATTTACTTATAATTTTAATTGAATAATTTTTTAATGAACAAAAATATCAACGTTTTAAATATCTAAATAAAAGTTTATCAATTGTTTAGAAATATTAGTCTATAATAGTTTGCATTAAAAGGAAGAAAAAATGGTAAATTTAATTCTAGTGAATTTTATTTTAAATTTTAATTACTAATAATTAATTAATCTTATTATGAGGGATGCGATTATGTGGTTTGTGATTAATTCTTCACTCTAAGTGACTATATTTTCTTATTAATAACTCATACATCTGAACATCAATATAAGCGTTAAACAAATTGCAAACACATTGCATTAATTTTATGATTATTAATTGTAATTAAAATAGTAGTATTTAAAATTTTAAACGTGGTTAACTTTTTAACTGTTTTTAAAAAGTATGTAATATTTAACACGTGTTGTAATGAATACTATAACTGTGATGTACTGTAGATTTTAGTGACGAACTCTATCGCAGACAAACCATATTTAACTGTAAAAATAATGTGTTGTTTTGATGAGTTGATGATTGACTTTGATTTGACGTTTGATTTAAGTGTTGTTTAATATCATATTTGATAAATGATGGCAAATAGTGTAGAGTTAGTGTTGAATGAAGTGTTGATATTATTGGATAAATACAGACATTGTTTGAGTGTTTCGCTCAATGAATGCAAATGTGATCGCAATTTGAATAATAAAGTAATGTTTAATGATTTGGAGAAACAATTTCAATCATATCTAAATTGTAATCAGAAGTGTTTTGAAAATATTGAGCAAATAAAGCATATTTATTGCAAATTAGATGAAAGTTTTAAATATATTAATACCGAGAGAAGAGAATCAAATAAAAGACGCAAAACAGGCGGTAATTATTTGACCGCCAAAAGTGTGGCCACGAAAGCGAAAATTGATGTTAATTGCGATTCAGAGAAGATTAAAAATTTGATTGAGAGAAGAGAGGAGTGCGGCGAAAGTGTGGCAACACAACCATTGCCTCAACGATGCGTTAAACGCGAAGAAGACATCATCGAAGTCAATGACCACATAAGCGAAAGCGTTGTTTCGGACAACTCGCTCAAAACCGATAATTTTCAGTACATGTCGCAGATCATTGAGAAATACAATACCATCGATAAGTATAAAAATATCACAAATCTGTCGGTCGACGCGAACAGTAGTTCGCAGTCGAATAAGAGCGCCACCGAAAGCACGTACAAGTGTGACGACTGTCAGCTAAGTTTCAAAACCAAATCCGAGTTCACTCTCCACTCGTTCAATGAGCACATCAATAGTGATAAGAAGTTTGTCTGCGAAGAGTGCGGCCAATCGTTTGGCGCCGACTTTCAGTTGAAAACGCACAAAATTAAGCGCCGACACTCGAGCCGACTGTCGACCAAATGCGACAAATGTCAGGCCGAGTTCTTCAGCGAAGGCTCTCTCGACAAACACAAAATGGAGGCGCACGGCGACAACAAGTTCGTGTGCGACGTCGCCGACTGTGACTTCAAGTGCGACTATAAGTACACGCTCCGCAAACACGCCGAGTCTGTCCACTCGGCTCCCAAGCAGTTCGGCTGCGAGCTCTGCGAATACGTGGCCAAATCGGCGGCCAATCTGAACAGTCACGTGCGATGCGTCCATTTGGGACAACGGCCCTACACGTGCGAAGCCGCTCACTGCGGTAAAAGTTTCTTAAATAAGACATTGCTGACCAATCACAGGCTGAGCGCGCACGCCTCCGACCTGCGGCCGTTTGCCTGCGATTGGCCGGACTGTCGCGCCGCGTTTAAAGTTAAGGCTGTTTTAGCGGCTCATATTAAGAGCACACACTCGGGAGAGCGTACACCGAAAAAGATACGATTGACAACATGATAGCTCGCGCCTCTATCTTGATCTGTATGTATATGTTTCGCTTATTTTAGCGTTTGGTATTTTCATTTTTTTCATCCATTTTATGTATTAATATTCAGTTGTTTTTAATAAAATTCTTATTGTTTGAATTTCAATATTGAAATACAGCGTAATCTGCTATAAACGGTAAAATGGAAATATAAGTGAATTTAATAAGTTTAGGTTTTTTAATACAGATGTACTCTTTATTTTTCAAATACTTAATATGCCTTTGAATTTGTAGCGAATTCAGTATGAATTCAGGTTTTTCTAATCCACACTTTCAGGTTCAAAATCTGCTTTTAATGCAAGCAATAGTGTATACTTTTTTAAATGGCAAAAAAAATCATTTTTTAAGTGAGAATAATTTAATAAGTTCTTTATGTCGCACTTTAATTCTGGCGATATTCTGGCCATCATATAAATTGTTTTTCAGTAATGAGTTTTATAGAATTTTTGTTAAGGAACAAAATGATACATTATTGGTTTGGAAGATCTTGGATTTGGTTAGCTTCTCAATAAATAACCAAAAAAAAATCACATAAATAAAGTTTTCAAATACAATTTATAACTTCGTCATGTAAAGTTTTTTTTTAAAGTAAATAAATATTAACTTATAATGAAATAAAATTTTTGATTCACAGTCTTCTCTTCATTTCTTTTGTATATCTAAGAAGTTATTTAGTCTTTTTAATCCCAGCCTTTAAGATATCATTTTCGGCAAAGAAGTTCTCATTTTGTTTTGCCAAAACAGTGGCACCCCTGAGAGCGCAATCAATTATTCAATCGCATCAATCAATTTCCATACAGTGACAATTGCTGGCCATCAGCGAGTTTCTCGCTTTCAACCACTCTATTTCGGCGTCTTTGAGTCTCAACTGTTCCACAAACTGATTCTCCATGACTTTGCTTTGTTTCAAACTGTCCCACAGATTCGCGTTACTCTGAATACTCGCAATAAGTCTGTTGACAGCACGGCGTCACTAACGGCGCGTTGAACACACCTAAACAGATGCCGCACTTTAAATCCTCGAAATCAGTGTCCGTTAGGCCCACAAATTTGGACCTGTCGTGACCCGACATCACTTAATCAAGCAGTCAAACAGTGACCAATCAAAACCAAACTATTAGCACGCGATGTTGTTATTGCGTTATCGCAAACGTTGTGATAACGTTTGCCACTATTACGTGGACACCGGTATTATTATTTTATTACAGGCATTGATGACAGTTTTTTTTATTAAAATATTTTATTGCCATTACTTGAAATGGTTAAGTGATAATAAGTTTTAAAAATATATATTAGTTTAAATGGCAATCCTATTAAATACTTTAAAGTTTATTTTCACATTTTAAAAAAATTTCTATCATAAAGACCGGTTTAAATAAGTTGCGTTTAAATAAATATAAAATATTTAAAAATATAAACATATATCACTAGTTATATTAACCTAAATAATCTTATATTCGGCGATATAATTGTTTTGCTATTACTATGAAATCGCTTCGAGTTCGGCCTCAGATTTGAGCTGATGTTTGCGGCGCTTATGAACGATCAAATACTTGCTGAGAGACGTCCGAAACTTGCATTCGTCGCACTTAAACATCTTTTCGCGACAGTGAACGCTAAGCTTATGCTGAGCGAGATAAGCGCGCAAAACAAAACCGCGACCGCATTCGTCGCAGTTGTACGGCTTGCTCGACGAGTGCCGGCTGACAATGTGTCGCTGGAGAATGAGCTTCGTCTTCATCACACGCCGACAGTGCGGACACACGAACGGCCGTTCGCCGAAATGCTCGACACTGTTGTGTCGCGCCAGTTCGCCCTCTCTCAGCGTTTTATAGCCACAGCCCGGAAAATTGCAGCGCAAGTGTTTCTCGTGAACGCGTCGCCGATGATTGCCGAGGTATTTGTCGGATGTGGTGCGGAACTGGCATTCGGCGCACTCGAACCGCTTCTCCCGCTCGTGAACGTCGATGCGATGCTGCACGAGATAAGCGTTCTGACAGAAGCCGCGCCCGCACTCGTGGCAGTTGTACGGCTTGACTGGCGAGTGGAGGCTCACTAAGTGTCGCTTGAGATTCAGTTTGGTTTTCAACAGCCGCTGACAGTGCGGACACTCGTACGGCGGTTCGTCGAACTGTCTCGCGCTGTCCTCACAGTTGGCTGCGGTGCGCATCTCTTCGTCGATGCTGTGATTTTCTTTAGATTTGTTGTTCTCGATAATTGTGGACATATATTGAAAGTTTTCACCAGTTTTTGTAGACTTTTTAAGAGGTTTAATCTTACGTTTAACGTAACGTCTTTTCTTTATCTGATTATCATTAACATTACAATCATTGTCTTCGGTGCTATTGTTTTCGGTTGCTTTAAATTTCTTGATGATTTTAGACATGGAATGAAAGTTCTCACGAGTTTTGGCCGACTTTTTAAGTGGTTTACGTCTGACGTACGGTCTCTTCTTCTTTACAGTCAATGATTGGCATTCATTT
>JAQIYA010002037.1:0-10905 GCA_034699355.1 Microtritia minima
AAAAAAATTATTCTATTAATCTTATCGTTTATCGAATGTGTTAAAAAATTGATTAAATTAAAATTAAATATCAATTATGATTTTTAAAAATACAAATCAATTTATTGAAAATTAACAAAATTTCAAAATTAAATACATAATTGAAATTTTACAGAAAAATGAAAATTAATTAACCGTTAAAAAGATATTCAATTTGTTTCGGCCGCCAGTTTTTGACAACTTAAATAATCATTTAATCATTATCTAAATTTATATGGGTTTTAAAGTAAACCCTGTTTTACTGTAAACTTATATATATTAACTTAATTATCTAATGAAAGATAAATATTTGAATATTGAAAAGTATGATCAAACAATTCGAAATTAGCAACAAATTTTGAATTAAAGATACAACTTATAATATTTAATTAAAATTTACTCTCATATATGTAAACAAATTACATTTATATCAATTTTAATATTTGAATTTGATTTGATAAATGACATCAAATTTTTTAATATTATTAAACTTAAAACATATAATTCAAACGTTTTACTAATTAATAAATTTTTTAATAACAAATAATAATTAGAAAGTCAATTGCAAAAAACCAAACAAATTGACACAAAAATGTTTTGACAAAAGAGTCAAAATAAATTTAGAAATTACATTGTTTATAGCTAGTGATAAAACCATAAATTCGTAATATAATGTATTTTAAATAAAATTAATTTATAAATTTAGTTCCAGAAATTTTACTGCAGTCACTCTTCGGAGAACTTTGAACAGTTAAAAAAAAACTCTAACTCGTTAAATAAAATCAAAGCAATTTTCAATTTGTAAAGTGCATTCACGGTAGTTTAAAATGAAAATCATTTTTTAAAAGAGACATAAAAGTCCTAATAAAAGTTGAACTGAAATATACTGTACGTAAAAATCTAACATCAATAAACTAACTTATTTTCGCAACTTTCATGATTTCTCTCGAAGTGCTTTAGCACTTAAAAAATAGCAACACATTTGTTAATAAGCCACTGAAGTGGAAGCTATTGAAAAAACCAACGGAATTAAACTACAACACAAGATAATGGCAAAAATATGGTGTGTTTTTCGATGTGGGTTTGGAAAAATGCAAAGTAAGCATGAATTTGTAACTATTAGCTCGCTTACCAATTCCTTAAGATGCAGTTGCCTTTGACACAACTCCGTATAGTGTGATTTGCCAGTTTGGGTGCTCTGCAGAGTTGTTATAATTTGTAGCTGCATGTCTTTGCTTTCGACAACGTCTAACTCAAGCATTGCGCAAAGAATTTGTTGACACGTTTCGTCATCTCTTAGGGCTCTTAGCATACACGGGCCCAGACTTTTGTTGAGTGTCGCCAAAAAACGTTTTCGTCGACAGCAGCAGTTGATAAGTTTATTAAGCTTTAAAGAATAGAGAGAATGTGAGCATTTTGTTCAATTTGAATTTGATTTGCATGATCGGTATATGAAATTACAATAAGGCTCCACAGTTCTCCGTCGTCGTCACAGGCAAGACTTCCGGGACAAAAGATCTGCAGCCAACTCTCTTTTTCTTCTCTTATACCGAGTAACATGAGGTGAACATCACATCTATGGTCTGAACATATGTTTGTTATCACAGGCTTTAGTGATCTAAAAATTATTTTTAAAAAATAATTAAGAATCTAAAATCACAATTACGAATAAGATAAAGAAAAAAAAACGCAGACAAGAATATGGTTAAAATGCAAACAAAATCACTTACGAGGTAAATTCAGCAGTTGCTAACGCTGTGTCAGGAAAGGGAATGGGCTGTAAAATTTGTGCTAAAATTGGTCTCCAATCTTCATATTGCGATCTATATAAATATAATTATATTTTTATTTTTAAATAAATTTTTTCTGATAAATTTGAGTAAATTAGAAAATATAATAAGTCAAATGGTTTTTTAAAGTTTATTGAATTTGTTAAGCAAAATTATAAATCTAATAAAATTTATTAATAATAATTATATTTAGTAAACTATAGTAATAAAGGTAATAAAATAGGCAAAGAAATTCTTAAGTAATAAGTAATGTGATTCAAAGTTTTATATTTCTTTGTGAAATTATTTTAAAACATAAGTTTTGTTAATACATATTTGTAATTAAGTTAATATATAAAAATGCATAATTATATTAATTTGAAATAAAATCATGATTAACTTAAGATATCAACGATTAATGTGATCAGTTTAAAAAGACATTCTTTGACGAGCAAATTGATCGATTAATTGTAATTTTATATATAACTTATTATCTGTGAGACTCTAATTTCTTATGAGAGTCTATCAAAACAAATTAAAACATGTTGAAAACATATTATTTTTAAATATTTTTAAAAATGTTAACACAGCGCAAAATAATATTAATTCTTAAAAAAAAATAAGAAATAGCTAACGAAATATAGATAAATCATATAAACAAGCTGTACATTACAAAGTTTATTAGTTTAGGTGCAAACGTATATACAACTCACAGTATAAATCTTATAGATAACAGATTTATTGTAAATTAACTATCAAAAAATTAATAAAATAATAAAAATCTATTCTATTTTTAAACGCGATTTAAAATTTTATTAATCAAATTTAAGTAATTTTTACTAAATGACGCATTATATTAAATTAGTGAAAATAAAATAAAGCAATAACTAATGTATTAAATAATCTAAGCTTACTATATAATCATTTTAATTTATTGCTTTATTATGCAACACAACTTACTAGGAAAATGTTTATTCAAGTCGTAAGAGCACATTAATAAACAACTATTTTCTTTAGTATTTTTTTAAATAAGAATTAATTTGAAAATTGAATGAAAATAATTAAATAATTTCAAGTTTTGTCGCTCATAAATAATTTTCAAAAGAGTGTAATGAATGAAGACATAAATTCACACGCAGTTATACGTAAACACGCATTTAAATGTTAACTTACATGACTAATAATATATTGACAAAACAGCTTAATTTAGTTTTCCATTCGTCTTCATTAATGCTTCGCTCGACAGCATTCGCTTCTATGTCAGAATTCAAATCAGCTCTTCTCTCCTCGAACAGGTTAAACATGGCAGCGAGACATATAGATATTAGGTTATTGAGAACACGTGGATGCGGACAAGTGCTGCTAAATCCATGAACACTGTAATTGAATTTAAGACAAACTAAATTCCCAATTGTTCAGGTAATGGCTCGCAATTTTCGTTTAGCGATCATACCATTTAATAAAAGTCTTAACAAGATTTGTTCCGTCGTTTTGAGTATTTAGAGCCAAAACGTAGTCCTGAACTAAAATTCTCATTTTAGGATATTTACCAAAATCCATGTTGTGTTTTAAGATACGCTGAGTTATTTCGCTATAATGTTCGCTGACAACCATTGAACGGGGATATGATCTGCAATGCTGTGGAAATAATAAAAATATTTAACTTAAGACTTTTAGCGAAAAGCAGCCAAAAAAGCAGAAATGATTGTCAAGCATAAGAATCTCGACAAAATTAATATTCCAGCGGAAACTGTTTGCACAGAACAAACTTATCACTCTTGCGTCATAATATTGCATTATATTGCTATATATATTATTAATAGAGTGACTTATTTGCCACTTAACTATAATAAGTATAATCAGCGCAATGAAAATGTGTGAAATAAAAGCCTACCTTTAGGTTTATACTCGATGACCACGCACTCAATATATTACTGATAAATATCAAATCAAAATCATTTTTATAATAAACTCGAATCGATTATTAATGAACAGAAAAAATGAGTGCAATTTTTATTTTAGAAATATTTAGATATAATAATTCTTTAAATTTTGAAAGATTTAAGCAGATTAATGAATAAACTTGTAATATTATATACGTATATGAAAATCTGCAGTATTTGTATAGAAAAGCAACATTAAATCTTTATATATCGAATCAATTCTCAAAACCAAATTTTTATTTATCAAAGAATTTTCAATAATCTAACAAATCATCGCAAATAGTTAAAATAACTTAATAATGTATGAGATAGAAATATTACTAAAATCAAATCAGCAAAATAAAAATTTTATTAAAATTATAAATATAATCTTAATGTGATGTTAGTTAAATGATGTTTTCAATATGTATATCTAAATAATTTTGTTTTCAAAAATTTACAAAAGAAAATAAAATTATTTACTATTGAATTGATATAAACATTTCTTTGAAAAGAAATAAAGTAAATTTATAATAGATGTTTACTTAAAAATTAGAATACACATTAGAAAAATATGCAAAATATTATAATTTTGATAAGCAAGTCTATATTTGAAATTAAAATTTTTAGTTTGAACACAATTTAATTATATAAAATGTAAAAGAAATTCAAGAGCAAAATAAATATTATTGTTAATAAACAACAAAAGAATATCATAAAATTCTTTCACAATAAACTGTCAAATTATTTAGAAATTACTTTGATTAATGCCAAACATTAATATTAATTGCAATATCAAATTTAAAAATAACAAACAAGGAATTAATTTGACATATAAATTAAAAAGCGAACAAAGATGAAATTAATCAAGTCTTTAAAAAATCCCATATTAGGAAAAATTTTGCAACAAATAAACAAATTAACAAACAAAAAACTGTTTTAATAGTTATAAATTTAAATTTGCCTCAATTTAGTAACAAGAGATATTGTTTAACAAGTAACAAATGCTAAAATAAACTCATTTGGATGATCACATTGATTAAGTTTTGGGTTATTATCTAAGGATAAGTATTAAAATAATATATTGTTTATTGTCTTAAAAATGATTTTAGTTTTATTCCATAAATATTCATTGCAGTAATTTATATTTATATCATTATTAAGAGTAGTATTAAATATTTAATATTTCAGTTACTTTGTTATATTACTTAAAAATAATTATAGAGTTTTAATTAAAGCTTATTCAAAATTAACAAATATTTTATGAAACTAATATTAAATGAAGTAAATGTAAACTGAATACAAACCTGACTTAAAAATTGACAAATTTCTTGAGTAGGATTAGTTCTTTCCAGAAGTGGGGATAAAATGGCAATAATTTCTTCATTAAGTGATTTCACAAGTGAACGATTTTCTTGGGTTTGTTCATTGCGATCGACCTGAGAGTAACGATTTTTACAAAATCAAATTAAATATTCAAAATAGTCGATAATGATATTGAATAAAAAGCAAACCTCAAGTTGTCTTGCATTTAAAACTTCGCTAATTATTTCTAAAGGAGTTTGATATATACTTTCGTCTTGAAGTGGTGTAGATAATGAAAGATCAATGAGATTCTGAAATTGTTAATTTTCAAACTTATTCAAAGTAACTATTTTAATATATTTTAAATATACAGCAATTCTATTTGCATAGTTCCTATTCAGCCATTGAAAAGCATAAAAATATAATGTAATACAGTGTGTAGAATAATATATCGCGAATTAAGGTTTTTGTTTTGTTTTTAAGGTTTGTTTGAAAAATTAGTAGTGTTTCATTATTGTCAATGTTTAGTTGTGTAATTTTAATATTGCTAAGTAAATAGCATTACTATGTCTATATTTTAAAATATTTTGGAATCGTTTATTTACATTTATAAATCTATTATTTTAAAAATTATCACTATTTTCTAATATTATTAATTTTGTTTATAGAATTTAATAAAAGTAAATATAAAATCGTATATAAAAATCTGTGTTAAAAAGTTGGAAAATTTTTATAATTACCATATAGAATGTGATACTTTAATATAACTTTTAAAATATCAACAGATAAAACAAAAAACATGCAGAGTTTGTTAGTTAAAGCATAATTTAAATTTTGTTTTATAAACAAAATAAGACGTGATAAATATTTTTCGTTGTAAAATAATATAAATGCCGTTAAATAATATTTATAATTTTCTATTCTAATGTTAAACTTATAAAACTAGCAACTAATTTGTCTTTTAGAAAATATTGGATAAAATAAATTTCTAATAAATAAATTTACTTTTATTATGTATTAAAATATATAAACAATTATTAAATTTATGTATTGTAAGTTTATTTTTTTAAACGATTCATTCAAAAAATCATTAGCATATAATTTAAGTCATATATATTTAACTTATTTGTAATGTAAATCAATGGCCAAAAATAACTTAGCTGTCGAATATAAGTTAGCTTAAAATATTAATATTTAGTGATTAAAGTAATTTATTAGCTCTGAATGCGAGCGCGATATAATAACACAGAGCAGTGAAACTGCAATTGTAAAAGTAATAGAAAAAATACGATTCTTGCGCACAATTCTTGGTAGTGAACGCAAGTTTATAGACGATATTAAGTCATATCAAATTCACGAGAAAAATCTTAAGAGTAGGATCAATATTAAAACTAATGGCGAATTATGACAAATAACTTGATTATAAATAACTTACTTTTAATTCCTTTAATAAAACATCACAACGTATAGATGTGTTGACAAGAACACGCTGAAACTTCAACATACTTCTCTGCAATCATAATAATCACAATAATTAGAAATTAAATTTTGAATTATTTCGATATTTAGCTGTTTCAGCGAAGGCGAGAGCTGTTTAGAAGACAGACACGGATCTCGAATTATCATAAATAGTATTTAATAATAATAGTGGGCATAAGTTCTTTAACATTTCACTATTAATAGAAATAATGGTGTAAACGATAAATATAGAACCCGGATTTGCATATTGGCTGCATATTTGCAAATTTGGCTTATTTTGACGTTTTATTTATTTGTAAATGCTCTCAAAGACAGTTTAGAAAAAAGTTTCAGCGAGACTTTTCTTGTTTAGTCAATAAACTTTAATCTAAACTTAACCAATAATAAATAATGTAAATAAACAATGCAGAAATGGATTCGTATTATGGTTTTGTTAAAAATTAAAAGTGTACAATAAATTCTATTTTAACATTTATATGACGTAAATTTCATTAAGCGTTACATTTTGATACTGTGATTAAAATGCGTTTTCAAGCATTTTAAACACAGCAAGTTTATTGCAAATATTTTTATAATGTAATTTAACATTTTTGTAAGAGAAATTCAAATTATTTATAAAATAATTTAAATCAATAAGCTTATGCGAAATTACTTTGAAAATTTTATGTGCAATTATAAAAGATTATTTATAAGAAATAAGATGCAAATTGTTTCTAGTATTCTGAGTAAGTATACTAAAAAATTAGAAATTTAAATCATTTATGTTAATTTGTATCGTAATAAGTCTTAACTAAAATCTAAACGATCAGCTCTCGACCCCTCCATCAATATTTATTATGTTTATATCAATATATTTGTTTTGCACTTACTTTCCAGTTAATTGAATTTAACCATTGATCACGAAGCCATTTATTAGGCAACTATTATGACGGAATAGAAAATACTCGTTAATCCTTTTTCAGTTTATTTCCATTTCCAGTTTTTAGTTTAGCGTCGGATCAAAATTCATGCAAAATGATTATGAAATGAAATTCATCGAAATCAGACAAACCTGAAAGAGAACCGATCCATCAGAGATCACAAGTCTGATGCAAAACTTTTGACTAGCATCCCATCGTGAGACTATATATACATCTTCTATTTGACTGTAAGCGATAGGCACTTCCATAAACCCAGTGGGCTAGAAATGAAAATATGCATTAATTATATTGATTTGTCAACGATCGAGATTTTATCGTTTCAAAAAATTAATGCACGCAATTTTTAATTTGCGGGAAAATGAGATTTTAAAAAAATCTCCCGATGTTTATGTAAACTAAAACCAAAAATAACTAATTATAACAAATATAAATATTTCTTTAATTTTGTTTTTCTTGTAAATTAAACATAGATTGTGCATCAAATGTAGCGTAATATTTCAAATCACAATTCTCTCTCATGTCTATCAAGACGTTCTTTAGTGAGCGCTCGTTTCACTCGTGCTTTCAATTAATTAATCTAAGTTTATAAATTGCAAATGAGTTATTGATAATTATTTAAAAGATCGTAAAAATATTGAAAGGCTCTCTCTTTTATTAATACTTCTTTAATAAACTTTATAGTCTACTTTATACAAACATTTGGCAATTTATACAGCATTTAATGTCCATTCTATATGACATCCTTGATGTCAAAAAAAGCGCACTAAAATATGAATTATTAGGCAGACGTGCGTTCCTCTCTTATATGGCAAGGGTTTATATAAAGCAATTATATAAAGAATATTTTCGCTAAAAAATTGTATTAAAAAAAACTCTATCGTTCGAAACATGAAACAAGAGATTGTTGTAATTTTCAAATGTTATTTAATTTAATTGCCTCTTGTTTTCTATAAGTAAAACACTTTTGCGAGCGTACGTCGAATAGCGCTTAAGAGGAAAATAAAAGTAACATAACAGCGCATTGTTTATCTTTGAATTTTAAAAAGTTTATATAACGTCTATTAATAGCAAACTTGATTTTATTAATAATCAAGTTTTTGTGACAGTGTTTGTGACAGTGTTTGTATAGCATGCGTATCGTAAAAATAATAGTACAGTTATATCGGACTCGCAAACATGAGGAGACACGGGATTTGGATGACGACTAACTATAATAACTGATATCGAGTACGAGTAGAGAGCATTATCATCATTGATATCTATAAATATTGTTATGGTGTTGAGCGAAGTTTGCTTTAGTGGCACACTTACGCACATATGTAGGCATATGTAGGCTGTGTTTAGAAGGAAAGTGTATTTCATTTTTTATTTATATGCAACTCGATTGGCGATGCGTTAGGAAAAACTTAATTTGCAGGTAAAAAACTGGTGGTAAATATTTTTGGCGCGATTGGAAATTTGGCAAAAAGATTGAGACGACACACAAATGAAAACCACACACAGAATCTCGAATAGGGAGTGCAAAGTAAAATAAATAAAATACACTTTGAAAAGTGCACAAAGTTTTGATTCACGGTTGCGAATGACGCACAAGAATGCAAATGATACGTGTGTTGTGAGTGTGTTTTACTGGATGTGCTCTGCCTATGCCTATGCCTATGCCTGCGATGGCATGAGTGGCGATGCGCTCGTTTCCGCGTTTGTGGTCTCGACGAATGCGTTTGGTGTGCGAATGCATTGAATGCGTTTGAATGCCTGCACGCCATTCACTCACGCCATACCATTCCCGCAATCCATTGAGTGTATTGAACTCTTGATATTTTGAGTCGCATCTGCAACACAGCACTCGATGACGCCAGCGATGACGTCATCGCAAAGGATAGTTGTTTAGGTTGACCTACTTTTGGCGGAGAAAAGTAGAGAAAAGCTGCGAACACTGTATTCCATCTGAATATATGTATGATATATGCATATAATAAACAGCAAATATAAACACAAATCCGAAATTTGGTTTGGGATAAGCATTGGATGGCAGGTATAGACCCGCCATCAGCTCCTTATAGACAGTGATTGACGTCACTGCAAGGTCTGTGTGTATTACTATCGCCATAAAAAACAGCGCAAATCTGCTAAAACACACGTTAATTAATAATTCGAGTAATTGGCGATTTTCGTGTTAAGCATGAGATGCAGTAAGACATGGGAGGCATTGAGGAGGCGATGACGTCAAATGAGTATCACTCATATATGTTTCCCCTTAGAAACGCATCTTTCCTTTAGCTCTGCTATAATTCGCTGCATTTTCCTAATCAGTCAATAATCAGTCGGCAGTAATTGCTAATTGAACTCATTTTTGCCACTTTTGCCACGTTTTTGGCAGTTTTAGCAAAACAAAAGCATAACTTGATAAAACAATGCGCGCTTTGTTTGACTCGCAAGTGTTGTTATTCTGCCAATAATTAAATTACATTCAATTGTATCTCGAAAGTCATGAATAAAAGCGATCCCTGAGTGTCAGAGAAGTGTTATGCAAAAACGCGTTTTCGACAATAAAACCATCTTTTAAATGGCAATAAAAAATTGTATTGCGTTTGAATGATAAGTTTTCTTTATAGGGCTGACAGTTAAATTCATATTTTATAGCCGTTAAGATAAATACGGCCATCAACTGAAGTGATAGGTTGGAGCGAACATCGCATTGAAATGAAAGTTTCGCATTCAAATTGGCATCAATAATGGTTAACAATTAAAATGAATAGTTGCAAACAAAAAATGCTGATTAAGGCGTACTTTTTATAACTCGTGTTTCCAAATGGGTTTCATGTTTGAGTGGGCATAACAAGCGAACAATCAAAATGGTTTAATACAATTAATATATTTGCTAAAATATGTGTCACTCTCGTCAAGGGCTGGCTTTTATCAATATCTGTATTTGTCTGCTTTCTCTCACATCAACGCTATAAAAAATGACATTTTAGATAAGTTTATGGCTGAACACATCCTTTTCCATTTAAGATAAGGAGTGGATATTTTTAATGTTTTGCAAAAAAATATATGCATTTATATAGTTTTTATCTCCAGAATTGCTATATAAATATTTCGCGTCATGCAATCAAAATTTTAATTCTTTCAAACCTCAGGCTTTTTTAATAATAAACTATAAAACTATTAGTTTGTTCGTACTTAATAAAAAAATGCACAATCTATAGATATAATTATGAACTGCTCGAACAGCTCCGTAATCGAGACAAACGGATACATCGAAAAATTACACTTGAATTTACAGTTCATTTCATTTCAAACAAACCACTAATTGAACGCAATGCATATTTTTATTTGTAAACTAATTAAAACTGAGACAAAGACAGACTGATTCTGAGATTTAAGGTATCCAAGGATTCAGTTTTTGGAAATATAAAAAGCATATGAGAATTGGTGGGAAAGAAGGGGAAACGCACGACAGCGCACAAACAATGATTTGAATGATTTGAA
>JAQIYA010002038.1:0-10900 GCA_034699355.1 Microtritia minima
GAACTAATCAACACACGATAATTAAAACAATTTGATTGGAGAGAGAAACTATTGTTGACTATGCAGTAAGAATTTATAATTTTCAATCAAACGGATGGTCAGACAGATGGCAGCTATAAATTTATCAAAATAATTCAAAATAAATAAATTTTAAATTCATTTTAAAATTAATCAATTATTTCTTTAAATGTTATAGAATAATATTAGTACGATATAAATTTATTAAAGATCTATATAAAAATCGCTATTTGTTGTATGCATAGTCAATATTATTTTTGCTAAATGTGGATGTCATTCATCTCAATGCAAAATTTAAGGTTCAGCGATTTATACGGTAGTAAATTATACGCATTGATGGCTATGCTAATAATTTAGGTAAAATTATTTTCCTAATAATGCCCGCTAAACAATATTCGCATATTTTATCGAAAAATGTTATAATACAGCACATGAAGCAGATTGCGAAGTGTCAGTCATAAGCGAAACCGAGCCAATCGGTTGAGGCGTCTTCCGTGCCAATGACTCGACTCACCGATCTAAGCATGCAATTAGCGCTTCACGTAAAGCGAGTTCGCTAAATAAATACTCGAACGGCAATACCATTTTTAAGATCATTTAACATTTTTTCACTTTTGGTTTTGATTGAATAATTTAGCTGAGAGTTGTCGAGACTTACATTATGGTGAGAGCTTGCGATCGATTGAGTTTCAGTTTTTAGATTATAATGCGGCGCTTCGTTCTCATGCTTTTCATTATTTTGTTTCAACAATTAATTGCCGTTAATTCAGGTAATTTTATTTTAAGATTAACTAAAATTACGAGTAATTTTATTTCAATAACTAAATCAAATTTGTTCTTATAAATAATTATGATAATTAGCAAAATATAGAGTGAATACCAAATATTTCAAAGGATTTAAGAATATAAAAAACAGTCAATATAGGGATAAATTCAATTTGTCAAAAGTGAACAACACCTTCAAATATAGTGACAATAAAAATACAACTATAAGGGAAAAATTAGATTTAATTGAAAATAAAACCAAATTATTGGCCAACGAAACGGTTCAGCAAAAGCAAAATGAATTATTAGAGTATCGCGAAAATCACACTCAAATGAGTGAATCCAATTCGGATTTATTAGATGCCGACAATCACAACGAGTCGTGTAAATGCAAGTGCAATTGCAGTTGCGGTGCGAACGATAGGGAAGAGACTGTCGACTTCTATACGCTTAAGTATGACGACGATGAGGACGGACACGAACTCGACGATCATGTCGATGATATCGACGATCTCGAACTCAAACAGCGACCGCACAATTGTAAGCATTTTTATATTGTATATCTAAATTTTTTGGCATTCATGCCTTATTTATCACTTTCTCTTTATCGCATCAAAATATGAAAATTACTTTTAAAATAATGGTTCATGAATTAATGACAAAATTTGCGGTTTGATATTAAACGATTGTTAATAAATTAGATTAACAACCAGTTGCTAATAAAGGGTTGATAACAAATTAAATTAAATTGTGAGATTAATAAGCCGACATCAACATTATAAGATTTAAAGTTTCATTTAAAAAAATAAATTCTTATTAATGAAATCTAATAATGAAAATATAAATATAAACTTACCTTCAGATAAGTGTAATTTTAAAAACAATATTGTAATGATTTATGTTAAAACTTAGATAGAATTCCGAGAAATTCAATCAAATTAAATAATAAAGTTATAAAAATGCAATTGTAAATTATCCATACTTTTTTTTATTAACAACTATTGATGTCACGAACAGTGATCTTAAGACGTTTCTCTTGCTAATTGTCAGCAAAGCTTCATCAGTTATTGCAGATATTCGAAGTTTGATTAACTTTTTAAAGTTATTTGAATTTTGATTAAATATCAAATAATGTTTGCAACTTATACTGTTCATGACATCAATTGTTGTTAATAAAAAAAGTAAGGATAACTTACAATGTGTTCTAACAACGAAATAAATACCAAAAATGAAAAAATACAATTGTTCAGTATTTTATAAACTGTACAAAATAAACATTTTCTATTAGATTAAAAATAACAGATAACTAAATAATGGAATAAATAATGAAAATTATTGCATAAACAAAAAAGTCAAGTATACCTAAAAATATATATATGTAAGGCGGATTATTTGGGCGCATTAATTAGGAATGATTATCTTTTGAGATAATTATTATAAGATTCATTTTTGATGCTTTATTTTGTAAACCTAAAGCAAATAAAATAAAGTAAGTTATATTTAACATAAAAGTCCAATATTTAAATAATAAAAGAGGGTACAGGATCACTAAACTTTAATTTGTAACTGAGGAAACAAACTAGATTTTTAAAAAGCGATTATTTTAATATTCCTTTATCGGATAATAATAATAATAATAATAAATTAAATAATTGTTAATAAGTTAATAAATTAAAATCCAAGTTAATAACTTAAAAACTTGGAGAAGAACTTCATAAAAATAATTTTATTATAATATTTTTAATTAAATTTTAATAAATAATAAATATTTAATGTCATAATTGTAATATTAGGAAATCATTTTCGTTGTGAAATATAATTTTTTTAAACTTTTAAAAAATTGTTAAAAAGATCGCATTAAAAAATAAAATGTTAGTCCCTGCCAGTAACTCAACAAATTTATATTTCAACTAATTATAAAATAGATTAGTTTAAATAATTCCTATAAAATTGGAGATGTCAGTCGTCCTATATATAAGTTATGTTGTCGACGTAATAATTTGCATTTTCATTTATAATAAATATTAATTTCCCTCAACTGATTAATTTATATATTAAATTTTGTTTATCATTCTGTTATTAATCAATTCCTATTCAATCCCAATTATAAACTTGTTATTATTTTATCAGCTTTTACTCATAAAAAAATGTGTTTATAGTACAGATATAAAACAATTTCAATTTATCATTCTTTCCTAACTTTGCTGCTATATTGTCATGACAGCAAAAATAAAATTATGTTACATTTTATGTTACAAAACTATACACTAAAATATTTTATAAATGATAATATACTTAAATTCTTAATTTTAAGTTAAGGCTAAAATATAATAAGCAGAAAATGAAAAATATATTTAGAATTTATTAATTCTATCGAATAGAATTTAATATATTTAAATTTGTATTAATTAAAATTTTCAAATAAAATTTAGTTTATTTACTAATATCTAGTCTAAAATTATGATTTAATAAGATAAAATCAAAATGTACTCAATATAAAATTGTTTTCGCAGTCATTCCATTGGAAACAATTGAATTACATCACAGACCCGATCATTTCCCAAAGACCACAACCCCGAAGCCTTCTTCGTTGACCCCCAAACCGTTGACATCACTTCTATTCTCGTCACTGTCGCCCCCGTCGTGGACTTCGCCACCGAAGTCTCCCTCGACATTTGCACCCTCCCTTCCTGTGTCTCAGTATCAAACGATTGCTGAAATAGGTATCACAGTTGTGCTCTCTATGCTTATGGCCTCTGCTTTTCTCATTCCTTCGTTCGGCGCGAGGAGTATATCAAACAATTTAATAGATAAACAATTCAGATATTCTGATGACAACTCATTTAATTCAAATAATTACAATAAAAATTATGACTCACTTATACTTATAGAGAAATTATTACAAGAATTTAACAATAAATTTAATTTATAATTTAAATTCTTTATATTTATATTTATAATATAAAATAATTATTTATAACTATTTATAAATATTTAGTTACGATTGATGAGTATATGAATAATATTTATCAAATTTATAAATTAACAATTGTAAGAATTTTTAAATCAAAATTAATATAATTAAAAAATAATAAATATAATAATAAATGAAATCATTTAAAAAAAACAATATTTAATGTCATTATAGAGTGAATAATTTTTAATTAATTTTAGTGTTATTGTATATAAAAAATTTTGCTCTATTATATGTTGAAAATTCAATATTTTTAATTTTAGGGTCCAACGGACTTAACTTGTCAGACGTTAAACTGTACGATCTATTGTTAATCAAATCCTGATTTTCGCATTCGATGTACTCTTGACTAGAATTCTTTCTTAAAATTCCGCTCTCTTGAGGACAAAATATTCGCGAATTATTTAATCGGAACCTAATATATGAAAAATGAAATCAATGACAAGTTGTTGATTGAGTAAAAAACGATTAGTAAAAATTTACTGTTTATCGAAGTGACTCATATAATTAAGTTCGATATATTTGAAACCAATGGAAAAGTCGTCAAGTGATGGCAAAAATGGTAGAAATTCGCTGATCGATTGAATTCGATCAATGATTTTTCGGGTATAGATTAATAGCTTAATTCGTTGCGGACGAACCATCGAGTGTCTCGTCAATAGCAGAAATGTGTAAATTCTATTGCTTTCGATGAGTAAATTATTTAAATCAATCTTTATTGTGAAAGGTATGGTTTGATTCGATTCTATTGTTATATTAATATAACCACTAATTCCGAATAAATTAAATTCTGATGAAGTGTGTAACGCCAACTGATGGTGATATACTATTTAATTAAATTGTAATATCATTAACTTAATTCTAGCAATTAATTTAATAAATAGTGATTATTTTTACCATAAAACGGACTTCTTTTATCGGTAATTATAAAGTATTTTCGGTTGACATCAAGTTTGGCGTCACCGAGCGGTCGCTCTAATTGAATGGTCATCAGTCGGCAGTTGTGCTCGAGTTCGCAATAAGCACAGCGGGCCTCGAGAAACGTGGAGAAGTCTTCACACTCGTAACCGACAGGATAACACTCTCCGTTTCTATAGTTGCGATCCACTACTAAATCTACAGCCCTGTGATGACCGCATGACACTGTGGTCAAGGCATCCATGAGTCTCACGCCGATTGAGGCGCCGGTAAAGCATCCGTACTGATGAGTGCCTCCATTTGGGTAGAAGTCATAATCGCCGACCGGATCTTCTAAGCCAAAGCCCTCGAGCAGACTCACGCCGGCGTCGGTGTGCAGAGCGCGCACTATCTTTGCGTCGTATCGCACTATTCTCGTTACGTTACTTATCCGGTAAAACTGTGGACCCGCGGGATCTAATGCTTTAAGATATTTTATTTACATTTTGATTGATCAAAATATTAAGATTACGTTATATTAAATATTATTGCATAATTTAGAAATTATAACAAATTGTATTAGTTATGGAATTTATAACAATTTTAAAGTTTACTTCTGTCTTATTATTTCATATTTTAATTTAAATGTAGAAAATAATTTGTCACGCATTATACTAAAAATCTGATAATTTATTTATGTTTACCAGTAATTATAGCTATTTTTCCGTTTGTAAACCTCTTCGAAGCCAATCCAGAAATTTGTGCGCCCAAACTATGGCCAACGAGGTGTATATCATCCAAAGATATTCCAATATATTCTTGCAGTTTTTTAATAAAATAAGCCAACATCACCGCAACAATTTTGGTGTTGGCCACGGCCTGTCCGTAAAACGGAGTTATAGAGCCGCCACTCCAGTCAACTATCACCACATTTCTAACTAATTCGCTTACAATTAACTGATCCCGAAGTTCCTGTTATAGATTGTTATACAAATATTACTCAAAAATTAAAGTTTTATTTATGTTATAATATACAGCGTTCCAATTTTTTTCCACATAAAAATCTTGATATCCGTGAGTTATAAATACGACAAAAGTACCATTTGCTCGAAATGACTGCATAATTCTAGACCTATCGTCGTCAGAGTCGGGATCGAAGCCAAACACTTCTCTTATGTTGGGATTTGTTGAATTAAATACGGTAAATGTCATATTGATTTGTTTGGGAGATAAGGGCTGAAAAGCGATCCAACGATTAATGAAGTCCACCGAATTTTCGGTGTAAAAGCAGCCAACTTTCTCGAAACACGTTCGACTCACGAAATCTAAATCAACATGAATTATACTAATCCATTAAATGATCGCATTATTTATTAGCTTAACATAATTATATTAGGATTAAAGGATTACTTTAAGGTCGCAGATATTACATTTTAAAAATGGCTTATCGACGACATAATCGCGAATAACGGTCTCGTCGAGAACACCGCCACTGAATTTTTCAAATATAAAATCACTAAATTGTTCATATTTTCGCGCCAGAAAATGGTTGACTGACATAATTCGATGGATATCGACTATGAGGTCACCGCTCGGCAGTGGAATCAGTTCGCCGTTAAGCAGTCTGTACGGCAAATCGCTCAGCTCTTTGAGCAAATAATTGAATGAGCTTTTGCTGAAGTGAACAAAATAGTTAATTCTCTGCATTTTGCTGATGTCCTCCAAATTTTGTTGGTCAGGCTTTGATAAGTTTAAATTGGCGTACTCTTCGAGCGAACACTTGTCTTTCATGGCGCTTAAAGTTTGATTTATAGTTAGAGTGTTATTTGTGTCCACACTTTCGGCACATTTTTGATTATGACAGCCGAGTGCCGATATTGGTTTCACGAGTTGTAACAATAATTGACTTAAGTCTAATAACTTTACCTGATTTCTCACTACTGACACGTGAATTAAATTTATAAATAAAATTAAACTCAAACAACTCATAGAAAACATGGTTTTTAGTCATTATTAACGTTCGAACTTTTCGGGTAAAATTGAATTTTTTTTATTTTAAGTGCAAACTTCAAAAATATTTATTAATCAAAATAGATGTTATTTCAAATTTAATTCATTTCCTTAATAAAGTTAATAGGTTTTTTTTAAAAATTTACAAAAATACTGAACTATAAGCTACTACTAAGCTAAATATAAGCTAATCATTAAAATTACCGAAAAGCAAAATCATTTATAATTTTGTATATTTCATTAATTAATTTTGAATAAATCAAATATAAGTGAAATATATTTAGCGACTTATATATAGTGACATCTAGTAATAGAGTTCGTAAATATACGTATATTTTAAATTATGCAATATTATCAATATATCCAATTTTAATATTATCAAATTATTTTATTCACTTTATAATAATAATATAATTTACTGCATATATTACTTTAAAAATCTCAAAAGTTTTATAATATTAATTTTAAAAATTAAAAATTGAAGGAGAGGGTCAAAAGTTTAATTTGCGCAATTCATAACAAGCCTATTAAAAAGCGAAACATTAAAATTGAATTCATCAGCTAAAGGGTTAGAGCAGTGAGCGCTGAGACTGCTGTCACCGCCGATGATCAGCATTTTGAGGCCGAAGTGAATGACGCTGAATATGTCGACGTCCGGCAAACTTTGCGCCTCATCGATGATACAGCAGTCAAACACCACTTTGGTTCGCATGTCAGTTGTCAGTTGTCGACAGTTAATTACATTGAAAAGTGTACCAATAATTATGTTGCACTCAGTTATTAATTTTTCGTACCCTAAAGTAAATGATGAATGTTTAATCAAATTAGTTTTGATACGAATCACACTCATTTGAATTACTAATTAAAAAAATATCAAAGCAAACCTCTCTGCAACAGCTCTTCTCTGGCGATAATAGCGGCCGGAGTTAATGACGAATACGGCATTAAGTGAGTGCAAGAGCTGATCACCTCCTGATAGGTCTTTCGTCGCTTATTTAGCGTTTCGTAACTGAAATGATTGGCGGAGAGCGCGCTAAGTTTGCAGACACAGCTGCTGACCGCCCGAATCGAGTAATTTCTCACAAACGTCACGATATCGTTATGTCTCGTCCAGCCTCGACCGCTGTCCAATTTTAACGGCTTAACCGCTTTCGACGATTTCGAGCGACTAAAGAACGGCTTTAGCGAATCTCTCCACCAGTCGGCCATTTCGTCATTCTTCGTCACGATTAACAACTTTAATTTACCTGCAAATATAAAGTATGTTTGGAATAAATTCAAGCAAATAAACAATCCAACCATTGTTGGCCGCAATAGTTTTGGTGACGATATCGCAAAGAATGTAAAGTCTCTGCTTCTCGTCGGCGATGTCGACGGCAATTATGTTATTCATTCCCTTAATAAATTTCATTGGACTGACTTTGGAGATCATGTTAATCACGTGATTGGCCAGAATTGTCTTGATTCGATCGCACTCGACGGCTGCCAACTCGTGATACTGATGCACATCCGCCTGAGCGTTGAGTATGTTAGTGAGCAGTTTGAAAGACACGCTCCCATTACTCAACAAATTTTTGGCCTGCTTTAGCTCAACGATGGCGTTCATCATGATCTCCATGTTCGCCACCTGACAGCTCCGGATCGACGTCTGGCGCGATCGCTTCGTTATGACTGTGTATTTGTCAAACACTCGATTGTGATTATCGTCTAAAGTCAGTCGAAAGTGTCGCATCACTTGAGGTTCGAGTTCAGTGTATTCAAGCATCGAGTGACCAATTATTATTCCGAAATAATGTTTGAAACACACTTTGTTATCAGGATTTGAGGTCACCATTACCTAATTTAAAGTGTCAGTTAAAAGTAATACAATTATATATTTATAGATAATTTATGAAAATTAAATACTAATTGAATAAATTTTATCAGTAATTTAAAAGATATTGAATAGAACGGCAAACCTGTAGACAAATAATATCCCCGTATTTGGCGACTGAGTTTGAGTGTTGGCGCGAGTCTCGCGACAAATAGCAATCAAGTTTCGTATTGATATCCGAGTGGCCGTAATTCGCCGAATCGTTGATAAACATGTCGTGTTTACAACGAGATGGGGCGTCATTCTTGAAAGTATCGCTTAGTTTAACGAATATCTCGCTATGAATGAATGGTATGTGTCTCGCGATGTAATCGTCTCGAGAGTATTCCAATTTGAACGGTGTTTGTGCGACGATTTCGTTGAATTTCTTTAGCGGCGGTTTGGTATACGCTCGTCCCTGAAGCCTAAAACCAAACAAATACAAACAATCGATAGTTATCGGCAATTAATTATTACTTCACTAAATTGATAAAAAAATCTTCAAATGTAAAGACATGCATATGAATTTGAGAGATGAAAATAAATAGCAATACTGAATTAAAATAGTGTTACAAATTCGATTTAAGCGTAGTTAAAAAATATTTCTGTCTCATAAAAGTACCAGAGATGACAAATGGAAAGCATATATCAGTTACATGTAGAATGCGAAACACTATATTTGGCAAAATTTATAATTTACACTATATTTATAACAATTCAAAATAAGATTATTTGAATTACGTGAAAGTATTAAATTATAAAATTTTGTAAATTAATGATGATCTCTCATACGATCCGACTATCATAGGTGTGTGAAGTGTCTGATTACTGCACAAACAGTGAATCTTAAATTGGATATAAATGTTCGAATTGCAAACACATCTCCAATTTATTGATCTCGATATTGAAATGCTTTGTAATTAACAATCGAGTCTTTTTGAACAAAAAGGGTGGAAATTATAATAGGATATTGTTTTACTATTCAACATATAATATCAATTCTGTATTAATGCTTAATTAAACATAAAGCACTACATATTGTTGTATTATTTTGAATGTTTAAAATGAATTAGAATTGGTATATTTAATGAATTCGTAATCCTTCTCCTTCTGATCCACTCAATTGTAAAACCCAACTACGAGTCAAGTAATTAAAAATTCGAGATTAAACAGTTAACCATTTAATTTTAACATTTTCGCATCTAAATATTGAGACAAAGCATTTGTTTGTTTGAGTTACGTCGGTGTGTAGTGTTTGCGTTTCGCGCGTTTCACTAATTTGAATATTTTATTATTAATTAATGAATGAATGACTGATTGCAAACCATTCGGGATTCCATGAGAATATTTCTTGCAGAAAGTGATCGAAATGAGCGCCGCTTTGGTATAGTTTGGCGGAACAGACATCGGCGCGAGTGGTGGACGAGATGGTCGACGAGATGGCAGTGGTCTCTATAATATTGGCTCTTTCATAGCCGACACTCGATTGTTCACATTTACCACTAAACGCATAGCCGTTCGCCACATCTCTCGGAATGCCTAACAGGTCCGCATTTTGTCTTCGCATCACTTTAGCGTGAGGTTCGCAACCATTGCCGTCATTGCAGTCGTAATCAATTAAATATTTTGATTTCAGTGATGACATCACTCATGCATTAATAATATTTAGATTTGTTTGAAAAGCTAATAAGATTTCGGCAATAATTGTTTAATTAATCATACAATTAGCTAAACGTTACTGTATTTATGGCGTGCACTCAAAAGCCAAATCAATTAACGAAACTATTTAAATACACATTTTAATAACTGCTACGTATGAGTGAAATTCGAAACCGCTTCACCTTTTTAGCTATTAATTTACTCATATATTTCTTTTCAATTACAGTCGACAACAGTTCGTGTTTTTTTTCTATTTAAAACAATGCATTTTTGATTTTGGTTCTGATTTTTAATTTTATACATTTTTTATTTATAACTATTTATTTTTATTTATAATTACAAATGCTATTATAATTGTAATTTATGATTCTTGATTAAAAAGAGGAATTAATAGAGTAATTATTTATATTTTTAATTTTTAATTTTATTATTAAATTTTATTCAAATTTTTGTTTTATGCAGTTAGTGATGGACAAAAGGTTAAAAGGTTAAGATTTTCATTAACCTTTAACCCTATAGGTTAGAAATTTCTTTAACCTTTAACTTTGGTTAACAACGCTCTTATATTTAACCTTTAATTTTTAAAAATTAAAACATTAAAATAATTAAAACTTAATGAACAGAAATTATTATATTGTATTATATTGAAACAAAGGACAATGCCAACGGCCCATAGAGGGTGGACCCTACCAGGTACCCTCTTGAGTCATATATCGTTGGAAAGG